>QFDV01000932.1:18332-32179 GCA_003315845.1 Lactarius trivialis
AAACCTAATATTATGTATAATAGAATAATCCTAGTAGCCGCAAAATAGAGAGAAGAAAACCTAATATTATGTATAATAGAATATTCCTAGTAGCCGCAAATAGGAAAGGGTATGAAAATGGGTGGACATAAAGCAGGGTATCACAACGGACAAACTGTAACGTGGAAGGGTATAAAAAGACACAGAGAGAACTACTTGGAGAAGAACAGTGGTGAAAAAAAAACAGTGGAAACACGCAAGCATAGTGGGAAAAAAAGAAATGACAAACAACATGGAACCTGGAAAAGTAGCAAGATGAGACAAGTGGGCAAATAAGACAAGCTAAAAAATGGTCTTCCAAATCGAAAACGATGACACAAATTGTCGTGCTATTATCACTGTCAGCGATTAAGGACGCGGAAGGAAAGTGGCAGATACGTACATGGATGCGCAAATGTGAGTGCAACTACTCACACATGCCGCAGAGCAAACTTAGTCGCGGCGCGCTTCCAAAGAGACTTGAGACGAGGCAGGACGGAGCTCTTCCCGGCGGCATCTGGTCGAGATGAAGAGGGTGGAGCGCCAGGCGAGGGAGGAGAAAACGTGTCCTTCCAGCCTGACGGGAGCTCGAATATCGGCTCTTCACCAACGTCTAGAGACTTGATAGTCGTGCGCACGAGGGCTTCATCGTCCAAGGGGGTCGTCTGGGTCATCTTTCTTTCGTCGAGGTAGATGGCGGAGTCCTCAAAGGCCGCGATCCAGCAGGGAGGGAAGGTATAGATTGGGTCTTCACCCTCATCCAGAGAACGCACCGAATTGCGTAGGACATCGGCGGTGCATCCTTCCGGGGCGGATCCGCGAGGCGGTTGACGAGAGAAGATCGAAGGCGGGGAAGTGCTTATAAACTGTGGATTTACAAAGGATAAAAGAGAAAAGTTACTTGAAGAGGCTGCTGTGCCAGTGCTGGGGTCCAACGGTGAATGTGCGCCGCTACCGTCGGCGATGGATTCTCCAACGGCCATTGACGGGTTTACCCATGTGAAGGTCGGATACGGATCTGGGTCGATGGTGGACCGGGGTGTGTCCTCGGTGAAAGGCGGGAGTTTGTCACCCAAAACGTAGCAATCCCCAGAGGGTGGTTTGGGTGGAGGATAAGATGCTGGGTAAGACATTCAGCATCACATGACGTTGAGCGAAACCAACAAAAAAAGACTCACGGGATGGACCCACGTTCATCACATTCTGCCAGTCGCTGATGATTTTTTTATGCAGTTGGTTAGTAACAGTTGATGAGGCGGGATACTAGCACCCACATGTCTGCGAAGAATGTGGCGCCCTTCACGGTCGAGAAGTCTGCTCTGGCGTCTTGATCCGGACAGAATAGCTACAAAGAAGGATTAGTGAGAGACACCGTTGAAAATGTGGATGTCTACCTTCTTCAAGAGGTCTCCGAACAATCTGTTCTGAAAGATGACCCCGAGTGACAGTGTCGACATCATTGCCTTCAGGTAGCTCGTTGGATTCTCGCGCGAGCCTAGCCAAGGAAACTATATTGAGGTGGTCAAAACCCGCGTGATCGGAGAGGCAACGGAACGCACCTTATTAAGGTGGAAAACATATAGGAACACACCGTATGAAAACCAATCAACGCTGCAAGAATACTCCATGCCACACAAAACTTCTGGGGCCATGTAAGGAAGCGTGCCACAAATGTCGCGGGACACAGGCAAGAAAATGTCGTCGCTGTCCGTGCAAAACGAACCGCTGACATGCGACTCTTGGGACATTATAGCTTCCAAGCTGCACGCCAATCCGAAATCGCCTAGAACAATGTGACCGTCATCCTTGATCATGATGTTCTCCAATTTGATGTCCCGATGGATAATTCCGAGGCTATGGAGGTGATCGATTGCGCACGCCTGAGGTTTCAGCGTGAGCAACGCGTCCTAGCCGACAAGTGAAGAGAGAAATACCAATTCGGCGGACGCAAGCTTCTTGTCGGTTGCAGGCATTTGAATGTCGAACAATGTGGAGATGCAGTACTCCTGAAGATCCGAAATAAGGACACTGTCGTGAGATGAGGAGAATGGAGACTCACAGAGATTAAATAGAAATTATCGGCATCGTGGAATGAAGCTAACAAACCCAAGAGATAAGGGTGATCTGACGCTTGACGCATGACGCGCTGCTCGGCAAGAACGGCGTGAACAATGTCCTGTTCTTCTACGCTGGTCTTGCTGATAATCTTGATTGCGCAATAACGCTGATTCTGCTTGTGAATACCCAACAGTACTGCGCCAAATGCGCCCTGGCCGAGGTAGGAAACGAATTCGTAATCTGTGGACGAAGGAGGCTGACACGAAAGAGGCTTCTGAAGTACGAGATCGGATGAAAGTATTGGGGAAACTGAGCAAATAGGGGACGAGGTCGACTGGATGGAAGGGATAGGCACGATAACCGGAGTATCGTTTGCCTCGCACTCAGTCAGGTGCAGGGGAACGGTTTCGAACCCGCCGGAATTGTAAGCGAAGTTGATCTCAGGTTCATACCAGTTCTCCGCAAGTACAGACATGGGCTCCATTGTCTGAGCGAGCGTGGCTCCGGGAGTAGCGAGAGGAGGGGCAATCTCACCATGCTTCATGACGTCGCTCTTGGATTGAGGTCCTAAACCGAGGCCGAAAACTTGCGTTATTTGCGTGTCGAAGTCGGTCGTCGATTCCACCTCATCGGTCAACCAGTCCTCCGATTCCGAGTCTTCATCGTCATCTCCCGCGAGTGGCCGGAAACACGACACAGGTAGAAGAAGCTCGTCAACTTCATCTGCTTCATCTTGCTCTGGGATGGAAGTGAGAGGGACGCCGGCGGGATTCGTTGGAGTTGCACTACGATTGGCAGGAGGGGCCAGGGGTTTCGGGCCGGCCTTCTGCACCGGGGGGCGGGTCTGGGATGAGGAAACCTGCGGCTTTCTCTGTGCTGTGAGAGTGGTAAGGACGTTCTTCGCGCGGGGAGGAGCTGCCTTCTTCGTGGCCAGACCAGGAGGTGCAGAAGGGAAGCGCGACTTGGGGCTTGTGCTGGAGGGAGCGGGGTGTTTCTTCGAACCAGTAATGGAAGTCGGAGCCTTGGGAACTTGAGGCTTCGGCGGGTTGACAGTACGCTTCGCAGATGCCTTGACAGCATTGCTACGTTTGAGAGGAAGAGGATTGTCCACTACTGGCTTACGCGGCGGCTTCGACTCGTTGAACTGAGAAACCATAGCCTTGTGGGCCGCGATCTGCCTGCTGACTGCCTCGGCGGCACGCTTGAGCCGGAGTGGGAGCCTTCCGTCTGGAGAAGCTGATGTTGCACGGGATGGACTGTCGGGGGAGTTGCGAGGTTGCTTGGGGATATCCTTCTGTTTGTAGAGACGCATTGTAGATCTTACGAGTTGCTTGTACGATGGTAGTAGTGGGCGAAGTAAGAATAAGGAAGCGAGACAGAGAGATACAGACTGACATAGAGCGATTTCAATTCCACCCAGATGTCAGCGTCTGGTTCGATTCAAAATCGGTCCATGCCAGCACTCAGGCAAAGCGGCGCATCTTCATCTAGTGGGAAAGGCAGAGGAACAGGGACTATAAAAGAGGCTACCAGCATGCTGATAGAGGGACCGCCTAGAGACTCTTTGTGGGCCGGTGCAGAAACGCATTTCGGTGCGGTACGCTGCTGGGCGTGTGCGTGTGCGGTGGCTGGCGGCCACCACACAAACCCGCTTACATCATGATCACAACCGTGACATCATCGCCATGCAGGGGCACATACTACGCGTAGATTAAACGCCATGAACGTAGGGCCTCTTAACGTGACTAGGGACCTCGAGCGCCCGAAAATGGCCTCCGGGGGGGGCATCTTCACCGTACCATGACTGTGACTAGCACCTGACCATTTCTCTGGCCCAATCTATTCACAGAAGCGCAATTGTGGCGGACGAACAAGCAAGTATATTCGCGTCGCACAAGGGACACCCATATCATGTACCCACAAGCTATTCTATACCCGGTACCGCCGAGCAGTTTTCGTGAAGAACGTCTGAAGGACATACACTTGAAGTCTGTCCAAGCACTAGTGTAAGGGGAAGGGGATAATAGAGACGGTGAACCTACATGGCCATGGCAATGACTGCGAGTGTCTCAAATACGGCATACCAGAACAGTCGGCTGAAAAGGGAGGGATGGTAAGTCAACAAGAGACTACTAGCCGCGATAACACAACGTACTCTTGTGTGGACTTCACAGTTGAAAAGCCACGGTTCTCACGTGTGTGGAAACTAGACACAGCGACCTTGTTCAAGACAGCAAAAAGGCAGAACGATAGATCGAAAGACATACTACTTCTGCGTACGCTTAATATTCATCAGCAGACTGCTCAACCGATATATGCTTTCCTCGAGCGCAGAAGTTTGTTCAGATACTTGTCCTGGTTTGGCTGGTGCTTCCCGTCTAGGCTCGCTCTCAACCATGATGTCAAAGTCAACAAGCTTGTCGGTGAGCGTGCTCATGTCATTTTCGAAGCAGAAGGCGTATTCGCCGACGGTATTGGCGGTGAGGACATAGTCTCCTTGTCGCTCGCGTTGGCCGTCGAGGAGAACCTTTTCATTAGGGTCCTTCACTTCATAGTCGATATCGAATGAACCGCCGCTCTGAACAGCAAAGTAAAACTGGGGAGGGATGAATTGACACGATGATACTAACGATGGAAGGGTATCAGACGCACGCCAATTTTTTCTCCGGCTTTATCAACGTCAGCGTAGAAACATAAGCGCTCGTTTGGTGAAAGAAGCGTCGTGAGTGCCGTTGAATATGCAGTTGTCACGAGGGTGAGGAAGATGAGTAGGGTCGGGATGACCATGGCAGAGTGGAAAGAAATCGTGGGAATCGCGCGGGGCTTATATGTCGCTTATACGATAAAATAATTAATACCGGCGACGACGACGACCATGTCGATGGACTCGGTTAGCCATGGCCAACTCGCGCCTTTGTTTGCTTTTCTCAGTTCTATCTCGTGTTCTTCGTCCGATACTTCAGCAGGATCGAGCCAATCTCCCGCCCAGGATACCAAACTCGAGATGTATGCGTCTCCGTCTCCGCTTAAGCACTTTCACCGCTATCAAAACCTTTCTCCCGCTCTGGCTGAGACACCCCACCTCTTCACGCCTCCTGTTCCTCGCGGAAATTCACTTACTCCTGGCCTGTCGCCTATCGACCACTCTCCTCGTCCACCAAGGCTGCCTCGTGCTTTGGCATGCCATTCACCGAGCCGACCTTTTTTCGAAAAACTTCTCGATGCTCAGGATGGCTCCGATTCTGACGATCTCTCCTTTGCCGACGACTGCGACGAGTCTTCCCCGCTGTCTCCCTCAGTTCACTTGGGATGCACGTCTACCCCTCTGAGAGGGACATCACAACCTTCTCTTTCCCCTTTTTCTTCCCCTTTGTCTTCTTCCTCTCTCGACGTTCCACTCTCTTGTACGCCTGCATCTCGTCGTCGCTCCAGCCCCGCCTATATTTGCAAGGAGCAAGCACCTACTACACCACCTTCTACTGTGATACAGAAGCGTCCTGCATCGACCCGGCCTCCAAACCGCAGGGCTAATGTCAATAAGCGTCTCAAAGTTACTACTCCTGGGCCATCCCTGTCTCTCTCTGTCGTCTCCTCTCAACGTACCTTCCCGCCCTCTGTCCCGATTAACCCCGAATTTCCAGGGTTCTACGTTCGCTTTCCTGTCATACCCCCTGTGCTCAAAGCGTACGTACTCTTGCCCATGTTTTTGCTACCATTTTTTTTTACAGCCCTCTAGTCCTTCCGGCTGCACCCTCAACCCCCCGCGCGACGTCTTTGACCTTTACACCCCGCGTCTTGTCCGAGGCTCCGGTCACACTAAGGTGGGCCTTTGCCCCCTATGTGCTTGCACAGGAACGGGGAAGGTCTGGCTCAGTACGAAATTCTCCGCATACAAGTGGTGTGCACTGTCGTACCCTACCCCAATTCCTCCGTTTTCTTACGTCTCTTACAGTGTTTCACTTTCTTTCGCATACTCTCTCTAATTGCTCCCCATGTACGCCACAGCTATCACATGCAGTACTTTCATGGTATTTCACACCCCTCTTCGTCCTTGCGCCCTTCACCAATGCGTGGATACTAATAGGTATTGCCGCGTCCACCGCCCGCCCATTCTCCCCTCCGACAGCCTTCCGCAATACCCTGCGTCAGCGGCCTGGTAAGCACGAGCGGACACACATGCTTGAAGGCCGTTGCCACCGTTGCGTGCGTTGGGTACCCGTACAAGGTGTCAAAGACGCCGATGCCAAGGTACACCATTTTTTTCTTTCCTCATCGGTTGCTGATTTTGTGGCCCGCTCTTGAAAGGTGAAGGAGCTATTCTGGTAAGTGTAGGGGATATCGGCAACTGCGTGGTCATTTGACACAGGCCTTCGGCTCCCAGGTGGAAACACGCTGCGACATGCCATGGTACCCGCACGATACCTGGCGAGCGGGATATCTTTATCTCAGACCCCACCGACTGACCTTAATCGAGGATGAAGCCCATATTATATTTTTGTCTACTAAGCTCTTGTACTCCGGTGTCTCGGCCTTCGGAGAAATTCGACACTCAAAATTCGCGGTCCCCGGACTATAGGATCATCAACTTTGTTCGTTAGTCAGACCAAACTCCATATCGGCATCCCACCTTCCCCCACTGTTGTATCCGCCTTTCACTCTGCAATTTTATACTGCTTCCTTGTCCTGTCTTCACTCCGGTCCATGTATCACTCCAACTGCACTTCATCTTACTCGTATTCGCGTCATGTATATCCCTTGTTCATCTTCCCATTTTGTTCCTGACCACGCGCTTTCCTGCTGTATTCATACTCATTACTGATTTCCGTTCTCATCCTACCATCATCATCTTGTCGCATTTATTGTGCTTGCTCTTTTGTTGCGGCACGAATAAATGGACCCTTTCACACCCGACTTTCGTCTGGTTTACTCTACCTAAGTTATCTGGGTCGGAAAGAGCTTTCAGATTAATGTTATTTTGTTGCAATCATCCCATTCAGCTGCTTCTGCGACACGTCGACTAGATTGTGGGGCTGAGGGGGGACCTCATCACTATTTCTCCGACACAATGTTGCCAACATGCATGCTGGTGTAAATTGAGTGTTGCATGGGGTGTTGATCTGATGTTGTTGTTCATATTACAGTGACCAGTAATCAAGGTGATACACCTTTGTAATTCGCTGCGCCGCACCTGACTCTGGTAGAGGAAATTTTTTGTCAGAGTCTGCATGCCGGGCATAGGGCACCACACATCAAGTAGATCTGACATAAATGCTGAGAGGGCGGTGTTGAGAAGAGCTGGAGAGATCACAAACACAAGGAAGGTTCAGCAGGTGTGTGTGTGTTCAAGCTTGTGCATGAAGGACCAAGTTTGTAGTCTTGGCTGATGCCTCCTTTCATCACAGTGAGAATGATATGATGGGTGTGCTTGAGAAGATGTTCACTGTGATGGAAGACCACTTCGGAGAGCATGTCATTGTCGAGCCTGTGTGGTGCTTGTATCATATGTTTGTTGAGAATGACCCCAGTGACCAATATATATATATATTTACCATGACTGACCTTTCTATGTTACTGTACTCAGTCTGTAAGCTTCCAGCTTCAACTATTGCCTCAATAAGCAAGCTCTCATCAAGTGTATCACATTATGCTTCAGACCACAAAAGGAAAAGTAATAGATCAGTCTAGCGGATCTATCTAATTGTCAATACAACTTGTCCAACTATGCCCATGTACAAAAGTAGAAAGATCCATGTGGGTTTCATGTTTGCCAGCAATCCAGATGTTGCTTGGGCGGTGAAGATTTGCCCTATGAAGTTGTGGGATCCATATTAGAAGTTCCCCATCACTCCCACATATCCATCCATCCTTGTCAATCACAGAGTGATCAGTGAAGTCAATGTGTCTCATAGTTTCAATATTTCCTGTTATATTGTTCAACATGGTCAATGGACTGATAATGCAATAAACTAACCTTCTACTAGTGGTGAGAGTGCCTCAGATTCTACCAGGTTCATTTTGCCAATAAATGGGCTTGCCTCTGTCACTCTGGTAGTGGCATTCCACACTCGAATTGTTTGATCATCTGAGCCTGAGACAATGCACTGGCCATCTGGTGAGAATGCCACAGACCTGACTGAACCAGTGTGTCCCGTGAATGGGCCTGCCTCTGTCACTCCAGTAGCTGCATTCCATACTTGAATGGTTTGATCAGAAGAGCCTGAGACAATGTGCTGGCCATCTGGTGAGAATGCCACAGAAAGGACTAAACCTGTGTGTTTGGTGAATGGGCCTGCCTCTGTCTCTCCAGTAGTTGCATTCCACACTCGAATGGTTTGATCAGAAGAACCTGAGACAATTTGCTGACCATCTGGTGAGAATGCCACAGACAAGATCAAACCAATGTGTCCTATACAAGGGCCTGCCTTTACCACTCCAGTAGTGGCATTCCACACCCAAATGGTTTGATCATCTGAGCCTGAGACAATGTGCTGGCCATCTGGTGCAAATGCTACAGACAAGACTGAGCGAGTGTGTTTAGTGAATAGGCCTGCCTCTGTCACTCCAGTAGTGACATTCCACACTTGAATTGTTTTATCATCTGAGCCTGAGACAATGTGCTGGCCATCTGGTGAGAATGCCACAGATCTGACCCAACCAGTGTGTCCAATGAATGGGCCTGCCTCTATTACTCCAGTGGTGGCATTCCACACTCGAATGGTTTGATCAGAAGAACCTGAAACAATGTGCTGGCCATCTGGTGAGAATGCCACAGACAAGACTGAACCAGTGTGTCCAGTGAATGGGCCTGCCTCTGTCCCCCCAGTAATGGCATTCCACACCCAAATTGTTCGATCATCTGAGCCTGAGACAATGTGTTGGCCATCTGGTGAGAATGCCACAGACCTGACTGAACCATGGTGTCCAGTGAATACAACTGCCTCTGTCACTCCAGTAGTGGCATTCCACACCCGAATTGTTTGATCATCTGAGCCTGAGACAATGTGCTGTCCATCTGGTGCAAATGCCACAGAAAAGACTGAACCATAGTGTCCAGTGGATAGGCCTGCCTCTGTAACTCCAGTAGTGGCATTCCACACCTGAATTGTTTGATCATCTGAGCCTGAGACAATGCGCTGGCCATCTGGTGAGAATGCCACAGACAAGACTGAACCAGTGTGTCCAGTGAAAGGGCCCACCTCTATCACTCCAGTAGTGGCATTCCGCACCCAAATTGTTTTATCATCTGAGCCTGAGATAATGTGCTGGCCATCTGGTGAGAATGCCACAGACCTGACTGAATGAGTGTGCTCAGTGAATGGGCCTGCCTCTGTCACCCCAGTAGTGGCATTCCACACTCGAATTGTGCGATCATCTGAGCCTGAGGCAATATGCTGGCCATCTGGTGAGAATGCCACAGACCTGACTGAATGAGTGTGTCCGGTGAATGGGCCTGCCTCTGTCACCCCAGTAGTGGCATTCCACACTCGAATTGTTCGATCAAAAGAGCCTGAGACAATGTGCTGGCCATCTGGTGAGAATGCTACAGATAAGACCAAACCAGTATGTCCCGTGAATGGGCCTGCCTCTGTCACTCCAGTGGTGGCATTCCACACCCGAATTGTTTGATCAAAAGAGCCTGAGACAATGTGCTGGCCATCTGGTGAGAATGCCACAGACAAGACCCAATCTGTGTGTCCAATGAATGGGCCTGCCTCCATCTCCCCTGTTGTGGTGTTCCACACACAAATTGTTTGATCAGAAGAGCCTGAGACAATCTGCTGGCCATCTGGTGAGAGTGCAATGGAAAAGACTCGACCCCCAACATTTGAGATCACCATCTCTGATGATGGCCAATGAGATAATCGCCCATGTTCCACACATAAGATTTGAGGAAATGAGCTAGAATAATGTGCAGAGACAATAGAACAAGTTGGCACAAATGGTAGAGCAGATAGATAGATATGTGGTGCGCTCTTTGCCATGGCCATTCCAAAATACCGCACAAACAGAGAGGCATCATTGATGAATGACCTAAATTCCTCTAGCTCTGCTTGAGGGATCTGCTGCCATTGAAGCTATTAGTTATTCACCTTCCTCATTGAATAAATAATTATACTTACACCTTGACCAGAGGCCAACCATATGCTCAGAGACATAAGTGCTGGCAAAGCAAGATGCATGGCACCCATCAAACTAAGGGCCTCCAGCCAAAAGAGAAACTTCTTCTCAAAGAAAGTTTGAAGTTTGATAAAAAGATCAATTTCAAAGTCAAGATGTTCCAAATGATTGTTCCAGAAACGACATGCATATGACAGAGCAGGTGGGAGGTATTTGGAAATGTGTGTTTCAAGGTCTTTGACGTCTATGTTAGCAAGATGTGATGATTTAAGACCACAGATGTTGAATTTGAGATCATCCAGCACCAGACTAAGACAAAAATGGGTCAATTGGTGGTGGGCAACACAAAGATCAACATAAAAGACACTGCTTTTCTTTTGATTTGTCACAAAATCACGGAATGATGTATGAAGAGGAACAATGGGAAGTGTGTCATCAGATGAAGTGACATTGCTCAGCAACAAGTCAAGGTAATGGAGTGTTTCAACAACAGAATTAGGATTGACATTGTGTTGTTGCAGAGTGGTCAGGGAACGGATGGAGAGAGGTTCAAAAGCAGCAAGGAGTTGTCCAACCACAGAGCAAAATAGACCTTGAGCCTGTTCATCTGAGAAGTATTCTTCAAGGACCCCTTTGTATAACTTGTTCAGTGGATCTTGTCCATGGTGATCAACGGTGGGATTCAAAAGAAACTCAATTTTCCCTGTTCTGCTACGAGCAAATTTGCTATCTTGAATGTAACCACAGGCAACCGCCACACACTGAAATGAACCCTCTGCCCTCCTTGCCAGCACCTCACCATAATGTTCAAAATCATTTGAAGGGAGCTGCATCTGAAGAAAGGTGAGAATATCATCAGGTGTTCTAGCTCCCAGTTCATGATCATCCATGTGTTTGATGATGATTGATTTTGCAGCAAGGAATGCAGACTCAATGTTATCCTCTGGCCGCGAGGTGATAAGTACACGGAAGTTTGATGGGAGTTCAGAGAGGTTGTTGGCAAGAAATGTGTGCAAGCCTTCTTTGCCAGTTACGTCCCCACTCTCGTCCAAGGCATCAATTATGACAAGAATAGGACCAGCAATGGACAAATGGGTAAGAGGTTCCAGGATAAGGCATCGGAAAAGTGTGGCATAGTCGCGTGTTGTGAGTCGAAGCAAGGGGTCATTCTCCATGACCATTGCAAGCTTGTCTTTGAACAACGGATAGCGGTCTGCGAGATCACGAGCAAGATTCAAAAAGAGATGGTAAGTGTCAGTCTTGGATTGCTCCTTCCGCACGAAGATGAAGGATGAGGTAAGACGGCACATTTGATCGAAACGATACGCAATCTCATGTGCAATGGATGACTTTCCCGTGCCCGCCAGCCCAAATAAAATGAGACTACGCTCGGAATTGGGATTGTTCACCCAGTCAACAATGAAGTTGAGGAAGGCAATACGCGTTCCTGGAAGACAACCCATTTGTAGGGTAAAGCGCGAGTCTCTCTTGTATGGGATTTCTCCGATTTTCGTATCTAACGCTGTGACAATGATCAGATCGATAACTCTCGAGTCCTCACACCTACATAACTTACCAGCATTCAAAACTCGGCTCAACTGAAGCTGAGTAGATATCCCATCGACTCCAGCCGAGATGTTTCCCACATAGTTCAGAATCTGGAATGCAGTTATCTCTGTAACAATGACGGCCTCCTCAAAAAAAGCTCTTCGATGCTCGACAAGGGTGGTGGATAACCCGTGAATTTTATTTTTTAACTTGTACGTCGCTGAAGATGGGACATCTGAGTTTGGACAATAGAAGTACAAGAAGGTAACCTACCGAATTTGTCCTTTGATTGGATAAGGTCACAGCAACTACAGACATCCTGCAACATGAGAGTAAGGACTTGTGCTTGCTTGGACTTGGGCTTAATAGATTTCAATTTCAAATTGTCTTCGTGGCGTGAAAAATCAAACGCATCGTGCATGCTCTTGAATAGCGTTCGGACATTGTCGTCACCTTCATAATGTTTTGAGAGTTCCTGGTACCCAAATAAACATCGCATCAGTGTTTCATTCCAACAAGAACGCGAACAGGCGCACCCCGGGGATCACTGAAAGCACACCATACGCCATCTGTGCAAACGGATTGAGCTGAGAGAGCAAGTCGGCTCAGCAGAGGATAGGCAAAAAGGATAATTATTACACGCACTCCCGCAACCGGGCTTAGGGTATCCATGACCCATTTGATCTTCTCAACAACACCTTGCCATGTGTTCGATCCGTCAACCAACTTATCGGCTTGATTGGCGAGATCGAGACTAGTCTTCTCGGCCAGGGACGTCTCTGACTGCTCCTGAGGTATGGTAGTGCTACTCCGGGCAGGAAGGTGATCCGGCGGAGGTGATGAAGCATCGGGGGCGGCGGATTGATCGGATCTCCTGGAGTCCCTGGTCATAGCGGGATTGAGGGCTTCTTCGGCAGGAGAGTTGTCTTCCTGGGTCATTATTTTCAGGGAGTTACTCGGAGAGGTCCTGTTCATTGACACAGTGATCGCCAAGTGGAGCGTGACAGGCTGCGCCGACTGTCCAGATTGTCTATTGCCATGACTGAGAGCAAATGAGATGTCTACATGTGAGATCTTCAGTTAGTCGTGGGGAGTGAGAATTCTACAATGAACAGACAAACCACTTTCGGATTCGACGGGTATCGTTATCTCATGCGTTCCGATAAGGAAATCGCTTTGTGTCAACCGCTTCGCATAGAGACACAGTGTAAGTTGCGAAGACGCTTGTGCGAAACTGATCGGAACTGTCAGCCGAAAACTACGATCGGAAAGAGGAAAATCCTACAAGGCAACGAGCGTCTGGTTCCACACGGCCGTCTGTCCCTCAATCTGAACGCTTTTCGTCTTCTGACTAGTCTTCTTCTTTGTCGCCTGATAGGATATAGTGACGAGGTACTCCCTCTTCTTTCCGAAGAATGTCTCGATATGGGGGACGTTGAGGGCTCGGAGGACTAACAAAGAGATTAAATACTTATTAAACGAATTGGAATAAGATGGGATTTAAGGACGTACCAGTCACCTCAACACGTCGATAGGATTGGCTTCCCTGCGCTCCGGAAGTTTGAGTGCTGCCCATAGCCAGTGCTTGACCGGACATCGCTGAACGAGGGAAATGAATAAAGCGCCTTATTTCAGAGTATCGAGAAGATTCGATATTCTGTGTGGAGCCTATCGGGCTGGAGTCGAGGGTTACTACTGTATCAGGAAATTACGGGCTATTTGAAGAGCGATCTATGGGATGATCGGACGCTGCTCTGTATCTTGGCAAGTGAAAGAACAGTTGCCAACAGTGAATGATCGGGGTTGAGGGTGTTTAGGTTGAGCGCCTAAAATCACGTTGCGTCCACCGGCACGCAGATGCCATGATTTGTCTAGATTGGGAACAACACCGACTTGCTGTACACAGCGGTTTCCATAGCCTCGTGGAACCAGGCGTCGACAAATGACTTTTCGGCTAGCGGGGTTGCGTGGTTTCGGGGCTTGAAGCTTGCAGCTAGCCGAGTCACTTGTCTACAGCCTGGGCACACTGGTATAGGGAATGGGCGCTTAGCTCGTGAGAAATTCGACTTAAATGATTTTCGGTAATTAATATGTTTTTGCTCGCA
>QFDV01000933.1:0-21788 GCA_003315845.1 Lactarius trivialis
ACAAGGCGCAATCACGCGGTACCTTCAACCCACGTGATACTTTACCACGAGTCCCGAAACCGTCCGTGACACGCGCGAGGAAGTGCGCAATCTATACCATTGGTTTCTAGTAGTTACGAATTTCACATTAGGATAAACTTACTCATATTTTGTAACGCTACAGCGGAGCGTTCGGGTGCGACGTGCACAGGTTCGAGTAATCAGCCACAGGTAGAGTCACCTCGTATAAGAGGTTCAGTTCGATGATGAGAAGGCTCAACACACGTTGGCTAGACGTGTGGACAGTGGAAAGGATATAAAGTCAGAGACGTTCAACGTCCTGATGCACAAAGGCAAGACGGATGCTCCAAAGGAGCAGACGGGGTTCAGGCGAGATCGTGAAGACAAGAAGCTGGCTGTATAGGCCGAAAGGTCAAGTCTAAGGAATACAAGCTATCCTACGAGACCTTATATACGTTAAGCAAGAGAGCCTAGGCGAACAGTCCTAGGATACGTCATAATAGTACAGTATAGAAATGAGGTCATAAGTGCGTCATACTAGGATACTGGTCCTAGGAATGCGGTACACACGAGTCAGCGATAACGGTACTGGAATAGTCCAGACGAGTCGAGATACGAGTCAATGTCGATGATGTCATAGATAAAGGAAACGTACGGCGTCAGGTAAACGTGAAGGAATAAGCGTGAGAAAGTAAGGTGAAAGACGTCCGTAATCGTAACATATTTGATCATATACAATCCGTATGGACCCGCTGTTAAGACACAGCACTTTGTTGTGCACGGGACACCCTTTTTTCTATCTTACTTACCATATTAGGCAAGTCTGACTCCTTATCGAGTCTGGAGCGCAGTAGACTACGATCACAGCGCTCCCTTCATGGAGACGCCCCCTCTCAACGGGCACCCTTAGAATCTCGTACATACGTTCCTTATCATATTCTCTACCGGCCTTGATGTGCCCGAGTTACCGTGTTATCGCAATCACATGTAATCGAGTGTGCGCTCCGATGTATTTAAGCACGCTTTCTGTACTCCTAGCACCCCAGTTATTTACGCTACCTCTGGTGTGCTAGTAATACATAACCTGCGCATTTGCAACATGTTATTAAGTCGGTTTTGTCGACAAGGTCTCGGGCAGACAAAAGGAAGATCCTGCAGACCTCAAGAAGCATTATACTATTTGCGATACTCCGAGGTCGGGGCGACGGGGAACATCAGAAGGTAACGCGTGAATTGGTGCGTAGTCGCCGGAATATGGTGTTTATGTGGCCTGACGTCCAATGACAACCACTCTCTCAAGGTCAAAAACACTCTTGTAAAACCAGGTCCAACAGGAGCATCTCGGACAACCCCCAAAAGAGCGGTGAGATGTACAACGTCCTGGAAAGCAGTGCATGATGTTCACTTACGAGATAATGAAGTGGCCAGTCTCTGATGGTATCGTTTCTAGAGTAACATAGACCCCGCGTATTAATCTGCTATAAATGGGAGACACAGAGAGACGAAACGAAACGAGAAAGTGCGCTCGGAGTGCGCTCGGAGTGCGCTCGGTTCACCGGCAATGGCCCGGAGCGGCCCGCGCTGACGCACTGGCAAGTGTCGCGTTCAACTCGCGTTCACTCTTTCGACACGCTCAATACTTACTGATGAGAAAATTCAACTTTGCAAGGACTTTACGACGATGTCCTCGACCCCGACATGTCTCCACAGTTCAGTTAAATACGCCTGTTCAAGTTACAACTCTCCCTAATAAGCTACGTGTCGCAACCGAGAACACACCGTGCCATTTCTCTTCCCTTGGTCTTTACGTCGATGCTGGCGCACGGTTTGAGACACCATCTAATGCAGGTGTGAGCCATTTCGTAGACAGGATGGCCTTCAAAGTGCGTGCACATTCATCTAGAAGACCATAGCATCCCATGACCGCCGTTCCCATAGACCACCCGATCGATGTCGGGCGCAGACATGTCCACGGCTATGAGCGCGCTCGGGGGACAGATAATGTGCTCGTCATCCCGAGAAACCATCATGTATCAGTCGTCCCATTTCCACAAGGCGACTCCGTTAGCCCTTTCTCTCATCTCCGAGACTGTTCAAAATGCATCGTTCCTTCCAGAGGAATTAGACGCTCAGCGCGCCGCCGCCGAGTACGAGATTCGCGAGCTCAAGGCAAAGCCAGAAGTGATCTTGCCCGAGATTCTACACGATGTCGCATATAACGGCGAAGGACTCGGAAACCCACTTCTCTGCCCCGAGGACCGCATTGACAGCATAGACGCCCCGCTCATGCGTGACTTCATGACGCAGTGGTACCGGCCAGAACGCATGGTCATAGCCGGCGCCGGTATAGCACACGAGGAACTCGTTGAGCTCGCGGAAAAACACTTCTCATCGCTCAAGTCTACCCCCGTAGTGGACGGACAGACGTCCACGCTCTCATCTTCCCGCCCGACATCTTCTATTCCTCCGCACCTTCTGCATCCCCAGCCTCCCAATACGTTAAAGTCGCTGACCAGGGCAGCATCCTCTTATTTGTACTTTAATACACCCAACTCCGTTTCATCGGTAATTGGGTCGACGTACACCGGCGGCTACCGGTTCATTCACGATCCGGAGTCTGAGTTCAATCATATCTACATTGCATTTGAAGGTGTCGGTATACATGACGATGACATCTTCGAACTCGCTACCATGCAGGTACTCCTTGGCGGTGGCGGTTCTTTCTCTGCAGGTACTCGTCGCCCGTACCTTCACGCCGTCTTCTTACTAACGCCGATCCACAGGGGGGCCCGGCAAAGGCATGTACTCAAGGCTGTACACTCATATCCTGAATCACCACGCGGCGATTGACCACTGTGCTTCCTTCCATCACATATACAATGATTCGTCGTTATTCGGTTTGTTTGCATCATTCGCGCCATCTGCTCGAACTGCGGTTCTTCCCCACCTCGTACATCAACTCGCACTACTGTTGTATCGGGGCGTTCCAGAAGATGAACTCAGCCGAGCTAAGAATCAACTCAAGAGCAGCCTCGCAATGGCACTTGAGTGCCGCGCCGTCGAGGTTGAGGACCTCGGTCGCCAGGTGAGTATGCGTTTGCCCAGCAACCCTGATGTCTAATACTGCTTTGCCTAGTTGCTGGTACACAATCGCAAGATTCCCTTATCCGAGATGTCAGATAAGATTGATTCGGTCACCGCCGAATCGCTGCAACGCGTTGCCCAGCGGATCTTCGGGTCTCAATCGGGTGGCAAGCCCACAGTTCTGGCGATGGGCAGCCACGACCTCGGTGACTGGGCGACACAGTTCCGGAAGTACGACGTAGGGGTTGTGTGATACATATGACTTTCCTCACCCACCGGTATCCTTGCTGTCGTCGCTGTCCACAAGTCCCCTTCTAATTTCGGCGCTATTGCCGGTCCTCTGCACGTTATTCAAGGGAGATACCTTCTGGGCTCACATCGTAGAATAGAACTAGCTGAATACCATGGGCCCTTGATAAGGCGATGAGATTCAATGCCAGTGTAACTCGCGGGAGACAATCGAAGGTCACATGGGATGTCGACGGCGGCCATCAGTGGCGACAACGACAACGACGAAAGTGGCAATGATGGTGACAGTTGAACCGACGCCGCTACTCAGGGGAATTCTGCACGCGACCCCAACTAACGCAGCGACAATGCACTGCGTGCGACTGCGACGACGACAACGCAGTGGTACGACGACTGGAGGAATGTGCTAGGGGATTATAATGTGCATAGATAGGCAACGCTGCTTCTGAAAATCTACCGCTGGCCGCCTGCCGGTGCCTTCCTGCATTTGTGAAGCTGGGCACTTCCCGCCTAACTGCACAGTATCTACAGTATCTGGTGAGGGACTTGCCAGTGCGCGCTCATGGATGATCAATTGATCAATTTCAGACAGAGGCAGTCATGTGATGATCACCGAGATGCCCACTCAAACGATCAGGATACATGCAAAACTATTCGCAAGAGCCCAGGGGTACTGTAACGATCAAGCGAACAATATGAAAGCTGCTATACTGTAACGCTGGCTGGTCTGCCGCGCTGACGCAAGTCCCGTTTGCGTCCTCACTTTTTCTACACGCCCATTGCTCATGAGAAAAGTCAACTTTGCAAGAACTTCACAGCGGGGAGTTCCCACAACTCCATTAAACACGTCCATTCAAGTTACAACTCTCCCTAATAAGTTACGTGTCGCCACCGAGAACAGCTTGACACCAGGCAATTTCTCCACCGTTGGGCTTTACATCGACGCTGGCTCACGGTTTGAGACACCATCCAATGAAGGTGTGAGCCGTTTTGTAAGCAGGATGGCCTTCCAAGTGCGTACACATTCGACGTGGAAACTATGGCTGACCACGATTACCATAGTCCACTCGTTCAATGTCGGGCGCAGACATGGCGGCCGCTATGAGCGCGCTCGGGGGAGAGATAACGTGCACGGTACAGCGAGAAACCATCATATACCGGTCCTCCCACTTCCACAAGGCAACCCCCTTGGCCCTTTCTCTCATCTCCGAGACAGTTCAAAATGCGTCGCTCCTTCCTGAGGAGTTAGACGCCCAGCGTGCCGCCGCCAAGTGCGACATTCAAGAGCTCAGGGCGACTCCGGAAGAGCTCATACCTGAGATTCTACACTATTACGCATATAACGGCGAAGGACTCGGATATCCGCTTCTCTGCCACGAGGACCGCGTGAACAGCATAGACACTTCGCTGATTCGTGACTTCATGACGCAGAGGTACCGGCCAGAACGCATGGTCTTAGCCGGCACCGGTATGGCACATGAAGAGCTCGTTGAGCTCGCTGAAAAATACTTTTCATCACTCAAGTCTACCCCCATAGCGGACGTCTGTCCGGTAATTGGGTCGACGTACTCCGGCTGCTACAAGTTCATTCACGACCCGGAGCTCGAGTTCGAGCATATCTACATTGCCTTTGAAGGTGCCGGTATACATGACGATGACACCTACGAACTTGCTACCATGAACGTACTCCTTAACGGTGACGGTTTCTTCTCCCCATGTATCTGTCGCCCATACTTTCACGCCGTCTTCTTACTAACACCGACCCGCAGCCGGCGAACCTGTAGGCATGTATTCAAGGTTGTGGGAATACATCCTGGATAACCAGGGTATCGACCAAGAGGCGATCAACGAATGTACCTCTTTCCATCACGTATACAACGATTCGTCGCTATTCGGTTTGTCTGCACAATTCGCGCTATCTGCTCGGACTACGGTTCTTCCCTTCCTCGTACATCAGCTTGCGCTACTGTTGTATCGGGCTGTTCCAGAAGATGAACTTAGCCGAGCTAAGAATTGGCTGAAGGGAAACATCCCGATCGCGCTTGAGGCCCACACTGTCGGGGTTGGCCACCTTGGCCTGGTAAGTATGCGTTCGCCCGACAATCCTGATGTCTAATGCTACTTTTCCCAGCCGCTGGTGCACAATTACAAGCTTTCCTCTTCCGAGCTAGTAGATAAGTTTGACTCGGTCACCGCTGAGTCGCTGCAGCGCGTTGCCCAGCGGGTCTTCGGGAAATCGGGTGGCCTTCCCACAGTTCTGGTGGTGGGCACCCACGACATGGGTGATCTGGAGGCATCTGTACCGCTCCGGCAGTACCTCGTAGGGCCTGTGTGATATGTATGACGTGCCTCACCGGTTCTATCCCCACTTGCTGACCTTACCACCTTTGCTATCTAAAAGTTTCCACCTAATTTCGGCGCATTATCGCAATAGACATGGGCAGTACCTTCTGGGCTTCCATTTAGCTTACATCGTAGAATAGAACCGGCCCTCCCCGACACAATGGTGCTGCCGTCGCTACCGGGGCACGCGTGCGACCCCAACCATGACAACTTCAAGTAGGATGTCGAGGACAATGACCATCCCAGCAGTGGTAACAACGACGAAGGTGGGAGACGACAATAACAACAACGACAACGGTGACGCCGCAGCTCCGAGTCAGGGGAACTCTGCGCGCGACCCCCGGCCACAACGATGATGCACTGTGTGCGACCGCGACGACAACAACACAAGGGTAGCGTACGACAGTCGTACGACATCCGGGGATGTATCGGCTGACTGCTTCTAGTTAGTGTTAGTGATGGAACGATCAAATTAGTGATGAGATAATATTTGCTGATGGTACCTTCCCTTCTTGCCGGTGCCTGTGTTAGTGAAGCAGAATTCTCTGTTTAGGCTACGGTACTGTACTCACTTATAGCCATCGATCCCGACAGCTGCGCACGCAACTCACGGCACTTCCCTCCTACTGTATCTACAGTGATTCTCTTATCCAACGGATCAATTTGTCTAGCAGACCGAGGTAGTCGTCATGTAACTATAACTGTCTCGAAATTCGAAAAAAAAAAAAATAACTCGGCGGCGTGATCACCGAGACTCGGTTGCCCATTCCAGTCATACCCTGCCTAAGTTAGATGCCAAACCGGTCGCGAGGGGACTAACGATCAAGCTAATGATATGAAACCTGCTACAACACCGTGACTAGTCTGATCTGCCGCGCTGACGCAAGTCCTAGCCGCGTCCTCACTCTTTCAACACCCTCATTACTCATGAGAAAAGTCAACTTTGCAAGAACTTTTCGACGATATCCTCAATCCCGGCATGCCTCCACATCTCCGTTAAACACGTCCGTTCAAGTCACAACTCTCCCTAACAAGCTGCGTGTCGCCACCGAGAACACACCTGGCGATATCTCCTCCCTTGGGCTTTACATCGATGCTGGCGCACGGTTTGAGACACCATCCAATCTAGGTGTAGCCGGTTTCGTAGACAGGATGGCCTTCAAAGTGCGTGCACATTCATCCAGAAAACTATGGCTGACATGACCGCCGTTCCCCTAGTCCACCCGATCGATGTCGGGCGCGGACATGGCGACGGCAATGAGCGCGCTCGGGGGACGGATAGATTGCGCGGCATCCCGAGAAACCATTGCGTATAGGTCCTCCCACCTCCACAAGGCAACCCCGTTGGCCCTTTCTCTCATCTCTGAGACAATTCAAAACGCGACGTTCCTTCCAGAGGAATTAGATGATGAGCGTGCCGCCGCCAAGCGCATGGTTGGAGGGGTCAGGGCGAGCACGAACTTAGTGTTTCCCGAGATGCTACACTTTTACGCATATAACCGTGAAGGACTCGGAAACTCGGTTTATTCCCACGAAGACCGCATGGACGGCATAGACACTTCGCTGATTCGTGACTTCATGACGCAGTGGTACCGACCAGAACGCATGGTCTTAGCCGGCGGCGGTATGGCACACGAGGAACTCGTTGAGCTTGCGAAAAAGCACTTTTCATCGCTCAAGTCTACTCCCATTGCGGACGTCTGTCCGGTAATTGGGTCGACGTACTCCGGCGGCTACGAGTTCATTCACGACCAGGACATCGATTCCGATCATATCCACATTGCCTTTGAAGCTGTCGGTTTAAATCACAATGACACCTACGAACTCGATGTCATGAATGTACTCCTTCGCGGTGCCGTTTCTTTCTCCGGAGGTACCCGTCGCCTGTACTTTCGCCCAGTCTTCTTACTGACGCAGACCCACAGACGGTCCTGGCATAGGCTTAAACTCGAGGTTGTTTTCTTACATCATGTGCACCCACGAAGATATCAACTATTGTGACTCTTTATATCACCGACACAGCGATTCGTCGCTATTCGGTTTGCGTGCATCATTCACGCCATCTGCTCGAACTACAGTTCTTCCCCTCCTCGTACATCAGTTCGCGCTGCTGTTGTATTACCCTACTCCAGAAGATGAACTTACCCGAGCTAAGAATTGGTTAAAGAGGGGCATCGCGACGGCGGTTGAAAGCCGCACCGCCAGGGTTGGGCACCTCGGCCTGGTGAGTATGCGTTCGCTCAGCAATCCTGATGTCTGATTGCTTTGCCTAGTCGATGGTACACAATCGCGAGCATTCCATATCCGAGATAGTAGATAAGATTGATTCGGTCACCGCCGAGTCGCTGCAGCGTGTTGCCGAGCGGACCTTCGGAAAATCGAGTGGTCCTCCCACGATTCTGGTGGTGGGCAAGCACGACTTCGTTGAACAGGAGGTATCTGTGGCGTTCGGGCAGTACAACGTAGGGCCTCCGTGTGATACATGACGTCCAAAGACATGGGCAATACCTTATATTGGCTTACATCGCAAAATATAATATCATGGGCCCTTGATAGGTAGGGCATGCGTATGGCAACAAGGAGGATGTCGACGACAGCAGCAGTGTTGACAACGACAATGACAAAAGTGGCGATAATGGTGACAACAACAACAGCGGCGACGCCGCTGCTCAGGGGAACTGGGCACTGGCACGCGACCCCGACCCCAACTACAACGACAATACCCTGTGTGCGACTCGACTTGGTGTGCGACTGCGACGACGACAACGCGGGGGAGTAGATTACAACATGTAGGGGGTTATGTATTCACTCTCGTCTTAAAATTACAGTACTATACTATTCATATGAACTTAGTATTGTACGCGTCCTTGGGTGAAAATTTGGCTCTGAACTTGAAGAGCGCTAGCCGCAGATTCGATTGATGCATCGGCTGACTGCTTAGTGACAGAACGATCAAAATTACTGTATGTGATGAAATCAGATTTGCCGATTGTGCGTAGTGGGTACTATGTAGTGGGTTTGTGAAGCTGAATTCTCTGTTCTCTGTTCAGGCTATATGCAGCAGGAACTCAGTTTCATACGGCCATGCTTACCAATCTGCTGTGCTGCTTCTTCTCCCTTGTCTCTGTATGAATTCTCCTGTCTCAGACCGAGGCGACGACTTGGTCTTGACGGCGTGATTATTGATGCCCATTCAAACCCCGCCTATATGCAAAACTGGTTGCGAGGGGTCTTAGCGACTAACCTGGGGGCTAACGATAATTATAAGGTCTAGTCTGCCGCTCTGTCCTCTCTCTTTCAACACGTTCATTGCTCATGAGAAAAGTCAACTTTGCGAGAGCTTTGCGACTATGTCCTGGATCCCGACATGCCTCCACATCTCCGTTAAACAGGTCCGTTCAAGTCACAACTCTTCCTAACAAGCTGCGTGTCGCCACCGAGAACACATCGGGCTACTTTTCCTCTCTTGGGCTGTACATCGACGCCGGCGCACGGCTTGAGACACCATCCACTGCAGGTGTGAGCAATTTCGTAGGCAGGATGGCCTTCAAGGTACGTGCACATTCGTCCTGAAAACTATGGCTGACCATGCCCGTCGTTCCCTTAGACCACCCGATCAATGTCGGACACCGACATAGCTGCGGCTATGGGGGTGCTCGGGACAGAGATAACGTGCGAGGTAGAAAGAGAAACCATCATGTATCAGTCCTCCCACCTCCACAAGGCGACCCCGTTGGCCCTTTCTCTCATCTCGGAGACTATTCAAAATTCGTCCTTCCTGCCAGAGGAATTAGACGCTCAGCGTGCCGCCGCCAAGCTTGAGATTCAAGAGCTCAAGGCGAATCCGGCAGCGCATTTATCCGAGATTCTACACGCTTTCTCATATGGCCGCAAAGGACTCGGAAACATGCTTTTCTGCCCCGAGGAGTACGACGAGGACCGCGTGGACAGCATAGACGCTTCGCTGATTCGTGACTTCATGACGCAGTGGTACCGACCAGAACGCATGGTCTTAGCCGGCGCCGGTATGGCACATGAGGAACTCGTTGAGCTTGCGGAAAAGCACTTTTCATCGCTCAAGTCTACTCCCATTGCGGACGTCTGTCCGGTAATTGGGTCGACGTACAATGGCGGCTACAAGTACATTCACGAGCCGGAGCCCGAGTTCGAGCATATCTATATTGCCTTTGAAGGTGTCGGTGTAGATGAGGATGACAGCTGGGCACTTACTATCATGCGTACACTCCTTGGCGGTGGCAGTTCTTTTTTGCAAGGTACCCGTCGCCCGTACTTTTGCGCTGTCTTCTTACTCACGCCGACCCACAGGCGCTCCCAGCCTGGGCATGCACTCAAGGCTGTACACTCATCTCCTAAGCGACCACAAGGCGATCAATGAATGTGCCTGCTTCCATCACGAATACAGGGATTCGTCGCTATTCGGTTTGTCTGCATCATTCGCACCATCTGCTCGAACCACGGTTCTTCCCCTCCTCGTACATCAACTCGCGCTACTGTTGTATCGGGCTGTTCCGGAGGATGAACTTAGGCGAGCTAAGAATCAGGTCAAGGTCAACCTCGCAATGGCACTCGAGAGCCGCAGCACCAGGATTGAGTACCTCGGTCAAGTGAGCATGCGTTCGCCCAACAATCCTGATGGCTAATGCTGCTTTGCCTAGTCGTTGGTACACAATTGCGAGCATTTTTCCCCATCCGAGATGGCAGATAAGATTGATTCCGTCACCGCCGAGTCGCTGCAGCGCGTCGCCCAGCGGATCTTTGGGACATCGGGTGGCCATCCCACAATTCTGATGATGGGCGGCGAAGAGGAAAAATCTTTCGCGATCGAGACATATGAAGAGTTTCGGAGGTATGGCGTAGGTCGCTTCGGGCCCTTTTAGTTCCCATGTACTACTGCAACTGGCCTGCGACCGGTCTGGGCCGCGGGCCTATACCCCGGGATCCGAAAGAAAAGAGAAGGACGTAGGGGCTGCGTGATATATATGACGTACCTCCGCTTCTCTACCTTTTTTACAACCTTGCTATCGTGGCTGTCTGAGGGTTTCCACAATTCCACCTAATTTTCGGTGCTATTGTTGGTCCGCGCGTTATTGTATCGCAAACTCAGCACCGCAATAGGCGTGAGCAACACTTTCTGGGATTACATGAAGCTTACATCGTATATAGAACTAGCTAACTGGAATGGACACCTGATAAGCGTAATCCTGGTGACACGAGGCGTCGAGGCGACGATGAGAGTCGAGGCAATCACGCGGGAGACAACCGAAGGTCACATGGTCCCGACGCGTGAAGGGTTCGTGAAGGGTTCGTGTGCATGCAACGCTGACTACTACATATACCCTCAGGCCTCAGCCCCTAAGAACTAAAACCCTTTATCCTTTTATCTCATCTCGTCTATAACCCCATCCATTCAGCCATGCGACGCGCGCAAAGCGTAAGACATTATACTCGTGCATCCACCTCCATGGCTGCCACCGGGACGGATGACCTTGGCGTGCTGAAGGAAGTACCCGAAGAGTCCACCGAGGTCACACTTCGGAAACAGCTTCTTGAGAAAGACAAAGAGAACGACAAAGTACGTGGGCTCCTCAATTTCGCCGCGGCGCATGTGAATAACGGCTCCCCTACCCCTCCCCGCAGCTCCGGGATCAGATTCTGGCTTTGCAGACGCAGCTCGCCCATCGACCACCAATAGAGGCTATCCAAGAAATACGAAAGGAATACAGCAACCTTGAACTCATCCTGCAGGGAACACAGCGCGAGAATGAACGAGCCATGACTACGTTAGAGAGGTCAGTCTCTCGTGGCCAACAGCAGAACAGCCGCTGACGACTCATTATAGGGGCAAACAAAGAGAGAAGGTTCTAGAGCGCGAGCTGGAGAAACTGGCAGGCAGCAATTGGCAGGTGCGCGTCTAGATCGCGCTGGTTCTCCACAGGGCAAACCCACTGACCTGGTACCCCTTTGCCCCTCGTATAGGCTAATCTCGACATTGCGCCTGCTGGCATTGCGAGCCCACTTCCCTCACGCACTGCTCCGGCCCTTTTCTCTCCACCAATGCACCATATGACGTTGCCTCCGCCGCCCAACGGTCGCGGGGACGCGGCAATGCCTCACGCGGAACAGGTGCGCCTGCTGGTCCTCGGTATGGAGGAACGTCTGCGGACGCGGGAGGAGAAACTCGTGAAGGCGATGGAGAAGGCAGATCAAGAGTGTCATAGGTTCGAGTCATTGAAGGATACGCTGGCAACGAAAACTTGAAGAAAGTACAGTAGGTGGGTACCTTGAATATGTATGGACGACCCAGCTTTGCCGCACTGTTTTGTTGTTATTATGTCGTGTACACTCTTACCATGCCACCACCATGCCTAATGGCGTTATCTATTCAACAAAGTAGAGTCAGACGAGTGAGTAAACGCAATATCGGTGTGAGGCAAAGAAGTGGCATTGGTCAAGGGGTGGCGCGGTAAGTAAACATTGTCAATGTTTCTGTGCTAGGAGTGCACAGAAATGGTGCGAACAAGGCAGAATTGATGTCTGCAACGATCTAAAAGGATCTAAAAGGGATGTGGAAGAGATAGTGGAAAACAGAACAATGGGAACAAAGGAGGATTGGAGTACCAAATGTAGTCGAGTCATGTAATCGAGTCAGGAGAGCAGAACACTCAAAAATTCGATATCAATTCGTAGAAAAATTACATCTCTTTATATAAGCTACCTGTGAGAACACGACTGTGCGTACGATCCATCGGTACCGCTAATGAGTCAGAAAGACGAATAATTGAGGGAGGAAGATGAAATGTATGTGGGACGCGAGTCAAGCCTCAATCTTCCGCGGCTGGCTGTGGCACAATCGCATCCGAATCCGCGCAGGTCTGTGCGTCCATCTGGGGTGGACCGTGCGTGGGAACTACCATCGGAGCACAAACGACAAATCGTCGTTTCTCGCTCACCTTTCACCCCCCCATCTCTATTCCCGCACCACCACCTTCTCCCGCACCCCTCAGCAAGAACATCGTCTTTTACCTACCTTCCCCTCATCGAAACTCATGGCTCGCACCAAGGTATGTCCACCACTCTACCTCAACACATAAATGGTCGTTGATGTCGTCACTATTTTTCAGCAAACCGCCCGCAAGTCCACCGGAGGTGGGCAACAAGTCTGAAATTGCCTTAAAAGTAAAGATTCTGATTTTTGGTTTGTCTTCTAGGCAAAGCCCCCCGTAAGCAACTCGCAACCAAAGCTGCTCGCAAGACTGCTGCCGCCGTACGTATCCTTATCGTCGTTGTGGTCGTTGACAGGTCACGTGCTCATCCTCGACTTTGTCCTTCTAGGCCACCACTGGTGGTGTGAAGAAGCCCCACAGGTTCCGTCCTGGTACCGTCGCGCTCCGCGAGATTCGTCGGTACCAGAAGTCCACGGAACTTCTTATTCGTAAATTGCCATTCCAGCGTCTCGTTCGTGAGATCGCTCAGGACTTCAAGGTACGTTGTGGATGCTGTCACATGGGTGCTGTGCTGACTCCACGTTCTGCTGTGCAGACCGACCTGCGCTTCCAGTCCTCAGCTGTGATGGCGCTTCAGGAGGCCGCCGAGGCTTACCTTGTGTCCTTGTTTGAGGACACAAACTTGGCTGCTATCCACGCCAAGCGTGAGTCAACTGTTTCATTATACCTCTACTATACCCATACTTATCGCATTTACCCCCCTAGGTGTCACGATGTATGTCCTCGGTCGTCTCTGTTAGGTTTTGCCACTGACGTTTTTGATCATTACAGCCAACCCAAGGACCTTGCTCTGGCTCGTCGTCTCCGAGGCGAGCGTTCTTAAGAACATTCTCGATTCACATGAACTTTTTTTTTGATCTACCTACGTGCTATTGGGCGTTTTGCGCCCTCACGGATGGGGATCGAGGATCGTTCGATTTTGTACCATTATTGTCTCTTCTCTTAAATGCGCCTGTCGATGAAAGCTCTTTCTTGTGCTTCGTATATATATAGTCCTACTGCAGAACTGCAATAAAGTATGCCCATCTACCTTATCGTGAAGTGTGCGTCAATGTCGTCGACTGAAGTCTTGATTAAGTTTGCTTCTTTGTTATCAGGTACAGTACTGGTAACAGATTAAGTAGCTCTTGCTATCTACGGGTAACCAGGAATACCGAGGCATATGACCTTGCCAAGCACAAGGTGAGATCCGTTCTAATTCCGAACACCCCCAAGGTCACGGTCACATGGACCCAATTAACCGGGTTGGAACATGGCCGGTTGGGCCACTCTGTCACCGCGAACACTGCGCAATTGCTTGGAAAAGCATTACACCATATATTGTACTATTACGCGTTTTGTTCGGATACTGTACAGTAGAAAGAAATATCACTGCCAGACTATACTACCCTTGATACTACCCAGACCCTGAAAGGCACGTGTCCAAGGCCCCAAGTTATAATTAGGCTCGTCGGAGTGCGAGCCTTCCTTTTCTGGATGTTACGTGATCCTTTCATCGCGGGAACGTTGACACTTGACACACGGTCCAGCGAATTATTGTACTGTAGCTCCAGTGTGG
Source organism: Lactarius trivialis (assembly GCA_003315845.1). Lineage (NCBI taxonomy): Eukaryota > Fungi > Basidiomycota > Agaricomycetes > Russulales > Russulaceae > Lactarius > Lactarius trivialis. The sequence goes on from QFDV01000933.1 coordinate 14,260, forward strand.
TCGAGTGGAAGCTGCCAGTGTGGAACTCGGCTCTTTCATGTCATATTTTATTATGTGCCGATCTTACCATTTTTGCCATTAATGCACGACCGCGTGCCAGAAGGACAGACAAACGGAAACTGATGGGCTCCAAAGATGCCCCGGCAAACGGCAAGTCCCTGTCACCCTCTGAGTCCCTCTCCCACCGCCTCGACGCAATTATAACACACCGCTCTCCTGCGACCCTCGGGCTGTGCTCATCGACTGGTACTTCGACTTCGAACGCGCGTTTAACGTTTATCAATCGGACACGGGGCAGTCGGATGGCCGGAGTGGGTCGTCCCCCGGGTTTTACTGGATAACGATCATCCGAGTTGGGGTGCGCAAGACATTTTGACGTCCATTCCGCCTGTCATTTGTATAGGTTCTCAGCGCCACCTGGCATGTTGGCCATGGTCGAGAGCTCCACGCTGGGCCTCCTCACACTTATAACGGGCACGAGTCCCCCAAGTGCCATCCGTGAACTCCTTCTCCCACCTCTGGATTTTGACATGCCCGCCCCAGTCCCCCCCAGCCGCGTGCCTCCCACTCCTATTCAGACTCAGCTAAAGAGTCCTTTGACTTCGTCGAGCGGCGACGATGCGTTCCCTTCTGCCGGCCCCGGGGCCTACGACACCACCGTTATCCCACCCTCTCATGATGCGCGCACTCTTGTCTTGTGCTTTGATGGGACGGGAGACCAGTTTGACGCCGATGTGCGCGCATATATGCTCTCGCTGTCGCTCGCTGACCACGTGCCATTCAGAATTCCAATATCATACAGTTATTCTCTATGCTAAAGAAGGATGACAAGAGCCAACAGCTAGTCTATTATCAGGTCTGCCACATCACGAGGCTCGCTTTTGGTACATGTGACTTATCCGTCTATAGGCTGGCATCGGGACGTATACGATTCCAGAAATCGCAACGCCATTAATGGCGAAATGGAAAAAGACCCTCGATATGGCCATCGCCAACAATCTTGATGCGCATGTTATGGGTGCGTCGTCCTGTTTGACAGTTACAGTACTCGGCCCACTTACAATTCCACTTCTCGTAGGGGGATATGAATTCCTGATGGAGCAGTGTGCGTTCTTTGAAAACTTTGCCACTGAAAGAGTATGAGGTTTCTCATCTTCGTTGTAACTGTAGACCATGCCGAGGACAAGATATGCATTTTCGGATTTTCGCGTGGCGCTTACACCGCTCGGGCGCTAGCAGGCATGATTCACAAAGTATGTTTCTGTTATCATCACATCTACGGATTCAATCATGACCTACTCGGCCGCAGGTTGGTTTGCTTCCCGCGGGCAACCATCAACAGGTTCCCTTCGCGTACAAGATGTTCACTCGCAACGACGACATCGGTTGGGGTCAGAGCACCGTGTTCAAGAAGTCTTTTTCGATGGATGTTGAGATAGAATTTCTTGGTGTATGGTATGCCCGTTTTCCCGCGTGCGGATGGGGTTTTTTTTTTTTTGGTCTAACACACTTTGTAGGGATACCGTTTGCGCTGTCGGGCTCATTCCACACCAACTCCCATTCACACACTCTAATACTGCTGTCCGCTACTTCCGCCACGCCATGTCACTCGACGAGCGCCGTGCCAAGTTTAAGGCCAACCATTGGCATCTGCGGCATGAACATGAACAGAAGGGCACGAAACTTGGACAGATGCCGCGGTCAAATCAGCGTCATCCTCACTATCACAGCCGCCATCATCACAACCATGACAATAAAAAGCGTTTTGAAGAAGAAAACGACGGGCATCTAGAGACTGATGTGCGCGAGGTTTGGTTCGCTGGGTGTCACTGTGGTACGCGTAACCCGTGTTCTCCGAGGCAGTACTTCCGATTTAATATCGTTGCGCGCAGACATCGGTGGAGGTTCGGTCCCGAACGGTACGCGAAACAGTCTCGCGAGAATCCCACTCCGTTGGATGATTCGCGAGTGTTTCCGTGCCAACACCGGGATTCAGTTCTACCGTGAATCTTTCAAGGATATCGGCCTCAATCCCGATACATTCTTGGATCCACGCCCACCTGCCCTAACGCCAACACCTGCTCTAGTTGCCCAAGCTGAGGCGGCGGCCCATGCTACGGAGCCAAGTGATGGGACCCTAGTTGAGCAGGCGCAAGCATCCCCGACCGCGGCTAGCACTTTCAAAACTGAGGAGGACGAAGAATTAGCAGATGCGGTCAGCGAGATGTACGATCAGTTGAGTCTATCGAAACCATGGTGGATCCTCGAGATTCTTCCGTTCCGCCATCGTGAGCAGAATAGGAGGAGTTATGAGTTAAAATACCAGTGGAAGTGCGTATTCGTGTCTAACACCTTTCTCTGTCATTAACATGCCCGCAGAATGAACTTGGGTCACGCACGGAATGTCCCCGAACCAGTCCGTGAAAAGGGAGAGAAAGTTTTGGTGCACCGTTCTGTAAAGATCAGGATGGACGCTGAGGGGCTGGAAGGCGGGAAGTATGAGCCCAAGGCGAAATTCGACCATTTCGATCACGAATATGTGGATTGATGATCTTACAGTAACTGACGATGATCTACGATTGAATCTATCTCTTACATTACAGTTTGTACGATTATTGAATTTGCTTGCTTACGGCTCTCAACGTTCAGCGCTGCTCTATTCTTCAGTAATGCCGTCGTAACCCCGTAGTTTCTCGACATTTCCGTTGACTCATCATACTATGAAACACCATTCCATCACTACATCATTGCCTCTGAATGCAAAGCACAAAGAACTGGAGGTGGCTTCTCGCTCTATGCAAGAACGTCGACGCCGCAAGATGCCGTCAAGCGAGTTGGTATGGCTCATGCGGATCTCGAGGAGATGATCCGGAGAGACCGCGGATCAACCGCACCACTGTAAGTTAGTAGAATGTACGGCTACACTGCGCCAAGAACTCGCCGCTTGACAAGAGGTTGGGATTGGGGGGGACTCGTGAAAGGTATATGTAAGATTCCTTTTTTCTTCTCATGTCTTGTCCTGCTAGAAGGCGAGTGTGGTGATGGTCGATGCAGCGATTGCTAACAATGTGACTTGACTTGACTTGATCTGCTAGTATTGCCGCCACGTGCAATAAAGCAAGACACCGTTGACATACAGAGAAAGAGGTACAAGTAGTGGCGCGTGGCGCCCAGATGGGGGTGGGGAAGCACAATCCGGACGATGATGAGGAGCGTGTCCGGTGTCCGGAAGGCAAGAGCGCTCATAACCAAACTCCGCCACCAAAGACTTCTGTTGGAAAAAGCGCCCTGGCCCGAAGTTTCCTTGTACAGTACGGAGACCCGGAGTAACATACAGCGGGTCCACCCTTGGGCGCGCATCTCGTCATAGGCTGTGATTATTCCCTGGCCCATTATCCTGATATGACTAACTTTCCCGGCGCGCGCGCAATGAACGAGGCACATCTCAATCGCTGATTGTCTGCTACGCTACTGCACACTACTATCGCGCCCACTTTCTCTCCCTCCGGTACCCTAGCTTGACGTGTCAGAGTGTTACTTTTTTTCACGCTCTCCCTCCACCTTTTTCACTCTTTCCCAACGACCCGTGAAGTACGGCATTACTACTAAGTGTCTTTTGAATGCGCGCTGAAACAAGCTTGCGCCCCTTCTTTTTGTGTGCGCTATCTGCAGTGTATACAGTTCGTCCCATGGATGTGCAGGGGTCCGGCTCGCCCTCGGGCAGCGCGGAGCCTCCTCCCAGACAGCGCCGCAAGCCAGGGCGCGTCCCTGTGTCGTGTGCAGAGTGTCGGCGGTACGTGCCCTAAATTCCGACCGCCTCCGTACGTACGCATGCCGAAACTGCGATCATAATTTCATCAGACTCAAGTTGAGATGCGACCGAAAGGTGCGCATCGTCATCGGCGGCGGAAGAACCGCTGCTCACGACTATGATAGGTTCCCTGTGAGACGTGTACTAAACGCGGGTGCGCGGCGATCTGCCCTAATGGTTCGTACATGCACGTGAGGACGACCGTTGCCGCCTGCTGACGGCAAACTATCTATCTATCTAACAGGCTCTCTTGCCACGGGACGCACAAACAACAGGTGCGTAGAACTATGTCCGACTCTAGCGCACCATTACCAATGCATGCGGCGCGGGGGAGCAAAGATTCGTCTTGGCGAATACCGAGCAGCTGCATGCGCAGATCGAGCGCATGACGCGCCGCGTCCGCGAGCTAGAGAACGGCCTCGGTGCGGTCTACGCTACCATCTCGAAGGAGAAGCACCCGCTCCTCAGCGGCGAGGACACGAGTACGCAGGGCTCGTCTAGTGTGGACGTTCCTATGTTTGCGGCTCCCCCGCTGCCTGTAGAAACAGACCCGTCTGTTTACGGGGACGACGTGATCGATTGCTTCGGTGCGTGATGCGGTTTTCCTCTTTCATGCCGAAGGTTCTGAGGGTGTATCTGCAAGGCACGCTGCGCGTCGGCACAAAAGGCGATTCGTGCTTTTTCGGCGCAACGGCGAGAGGAGAAGTAAGCGTAATAGTACCAGCGCGTCGCTCGGATTCTCACTTTTTGTCCCCCCCTCCCACACAGTTTCTTTTCCACGCTTCCCGCCGGCACTCCCGCCCATCTTACTTTCAACACACGCGACTGAGCGAACGCATCTTGTCGGTTCCGTTTCCTGAGGCATCGCCCGAACAGATCGCGCCGGAGATCCGTCGGATGGTGTATGCCCATCTGCCTCCCTTTGAAGACGCACGGGGTACGTGTGAGCTGTTTCTGAACTATTCGTCGTATATGTGCGTGTTCCTAGTTGTTGGTTATTCGCTTTCTGATGGGCCGGGCAGGACCTCCTCTTTGACACGGGAGGAGTTGTTGCACGTTCTAGAAACCGTTTACCACGACAGGTGCGCGCTGATGGCCTAACGTATGTGCTTCGCTTGTTCTAAATCTTCTTGCAGGAGCGCAGACCCAGAGCCCGCCACGCATCACCTCGGCCTCCTCTTCATCGTGCTTGCCCTTTCGAAGCTACTTTACGGCGAGGAGAACTACACCGTGGACTCGCAGGATTATTTCGTGCTCTCTCGCGTAGCATTGACCTTCGATTCGCCAGTGACAACTACTACCGTCACCGCCGTGCAGACGATCGTGCGTGGTTTCCTCGAGACTGCATGTGGGGCTCTTAAGCCGTGCAGGTCTACATGGCCGAGTACCTAGTGCTGAGCGACGTCCATATGGACCCGACCGGCTGCGCGAGGGCGTGGATGTACATCGGGATGGCCATGAAGCTCGCGCACAGTGTGAGTCTCACGCGATTATCATTAACCTTTCTCTCTCACACCACAATGCAGATGGGCCTTCGTGAGCATACCGGGGGGTCAAGCGTACGCTTCTCTGCTTGCTGACTCATCGTGCTAGACCTTGGGGGCGCGAGATTCCGGCTTGAGCAGCACGAAATCAAGCGCCGTGACCGAGTATTTTGGCATCTGTTTTCCTCAGACGTCTGGGCGGTAAGCTTTCAGAGTCTTTCTCTTGCTTTGCGAATGAGGGGTTCAGCGTGCGAATCTAGAGCTTCACTTCTGGCCGACCGCCGAGCACATCGTTGGGCTTCGTCGATTGCGATCTTCCCGATGATAGCGAAGAGCAGGTGGGCGGCGATGGCGAAAGGCTCATGGGCTGTATGTCCTCCTCCCGTCTTTACATTGAGACACTTCTTGATCGCTTCACAGACCAACGTTGGAACTACGAGTTTATCAAGCTGCTCTCTCAGGTCATGGCTACTGCTTTCACTTCCCGGCCTCCCCCGTATGCGGCAATCCTTGACCTAGATAGGAAACTAAGAGATTTTCACGTACCCTCTTACCTGAGACTACAGTGGACTGGCCAAGAGTCGTCGGACAGTCTACTATGGGTGAAGCGCTGGGTCGTGCTTTCCAACAAGGAATGGGGTAAGTACTCGCCATCATTGACTTTGGGTGCGCCGTACTGGACGATCGTGTAGCGCTCTTGAATATCCATCGCGCATATTTCGCACAAGCGCTGCGTGAAAATCCGCTCGACCCGCTCAGGCATAGATACGGTCTCTCAGTTATGGCGCTCTACCGCTCGGCATTCCGCCTTGTTGAGGGCTGCTCTAAAACCCGCCAGGCTTGCCCTCCGAACTTTCAATTCTTCCGTACTAATTTTGCGAGTTCAAAAGTGCTTTCCGTGGTCGTATGTCTCTCGTGTCGTCGTCACGGGATTTCACCGTAACGCTACTGGACATCATAGATTGTGATGTGCTTGCTCGTGTGTTCGGCCCCCAAGTCAAACTTGGCAGCGCCCGCTCTCGAGGTACTCGGCAAGGCAGTTGCGCTGTTCGAGACAGGCATCGAGAGCGGGAGCATACATCTATCCGAGAATATGGTAGGGCGTGTTATCCTCCGCACACCCATCCGTCCCATAGCTGACAGTAAAAATCCGTCCTCTGCAGGAAGCAGTGCGGAACCTGCACCGCGAGGCCCGCGAGGCAGTCGATAAAGCGAGAAGTTCAGACGAACCGTACACGCCGCTGCGGGCAGAAGAGCTGGACCGGCTCTGCGGGATGACGAGACTGGTGCAGGCACCGCCGACACCCGTCGTACCTGAACATCTCGCGAGCGATTATCGCGCGATCAGCGGGCTGGACGCGCCGATTCCGTCGTCGTCGGCGGCTTATGCATCGGTCGGCTCGTACGCTCCGCCGGACCCACAGCTGGTACGGCAAGTGGCGATGGTTTGTTCGGGTGCTTCCACCCCCAACACGGCGTTCGTGGGCGAGGAGGACTTTGGGGTGGGGCAGTGGGAAGAGGAGGCGCTCGCTGCCGGCACGACTGCGGCGTACATCTTGGATGCATCTTGGCAGGATTTTGTCACGCAACTAGGATTTTAAGACAGATATTAAGAGTAGTTCTGCGTTGTGCGTCGGTGGTTGTTAAGGCGCTCAGTTCGACGCACGTGCGTTGGTCAGGGCCGGAAGCTGTGATGCTGCAATGAGTGAGGCGCGAGCCGTGACTAACTCGGCACGAAGAATTTTGCGCAGGACTTCGATACCCTCCGTTTTATGGAATCCCCTCTTACTTTTCCTTAGCTATCTATCTAATCCGTTCCCTCCCTCCCTTTTCTCTCCTGCTTCATGGCATATATATCAACTCACGCCCTCGCGGGTCTTCGCAACTATAGCTACAAAGGCGTCGATAAGTACGTGTCACTCGTGCTCGGTGGCATTGGAGCTATCGCTGAACTGCCCCACTGAAAGATCCCTCCTCTCGAATTATGTGCTGAACCCTTTTTGGACCTGGTTCGTCACTCTCTGGCCCACGTGGGTCGCACCCAACCTGGTATGCATGTGCTTCTGCAGGCCTACGTGGCCGTCGTCGCACATTCTAATTCGGGATTTAGATAACGCTGTCTGGGCTGGCGATCGTGCTCTTCAACTGTGCAACGCTGTCATACTACGATCCCACGTACTTGACGGAAAAAGGTGGCGCGACGGGACCACCACATTGGCTGTACTTTACGTGCG
>QFDV01000936.1:0-22980 GCA_003315845.1 Lactarius trivialis
GTGGGTGGATGGTATGAGTGATGGTGGATTATACGAGGTGGGAATGATACGGCAGCCCTCTTATACATTACGTAGGAACAATACCAGTCCCGCCTCCAACGGCCTCCCCTTTAAAAAACAAACCCCCAACAACCTCCGGGCCCGTGCATTGTCTATCCGTGCCCGAGCTTGTCGACGACGGGCTCGAATGCCATTGGCAATATTTGAGTAATAAGAAATGCCTGCTGGACGAAGTTCGGTTGTGCTATGCCGTTTTTGGTAAGGAAATGTACATGCTTGTCGCGCAATTCCGTACAGTATCCGAGTCCAAGGCTAGTCTATCGTCATCGTCGCGTTACATGCAGCCCAATATTATGTTTTACGTTTATAATGCCTAACAACAACTACGGTGGGGTTAGGGCGTTGTATCGTACGGCACCAAGTCAGAGCACCAGGCTAGAATAGCGCACTCAGGCGTACGGGTCAATCTCCGAGTCTTCGGAGCTCTCCATCGCCGACGGATGTTGATGGGGCGACCACAGGTGCTGAAAATAATGGAGAGCTCCTTGATCGTGCTCGCGGGAAGGCCCTCCAGGCAAAAAAAGCCAAGGTTTGGCAACACCAGAGCGGCCATCTCCGCAGATATCTGTTCAAATGCATGGGCAACGCTCTCCGCGAAACGCTCAGATACGCGTAGTGTCTTCACAGCAGTAAATGGGAGGAGGAGTTCAAGCCATTCGATGTTTTCCCTATTGTCGGCGCGAATATGTGGCCAAGAATAATTTGCTGCCGCATCGATCTTCAGACGGACCACTTCTGAGAGCATGGCCGAAGTTTGGCTGAGCACTTGAGCCATGTCCCAAACGTGATCGTCTATCCCCCCGCGTGAAGAGATGTGAATCGCGAAAGTAAACTCATCTGGATTCGTTCCATGACGAAAACCGAAACAGATCTGGTTCTTGTGAAAGTATATTTCCGCATCCCTGAACCGAAATAGCTTGAGATCTGCTGAGCGATTGATGAATTCGGAAAGTTGGGGAACCGAAAAGTCATCCAGGTCGCAGTACGTTATGTAAAGCAAGTCAAGTCGAGGGGTGTCGATGCGGGCCAATAAGTCGTCTAAATATAGGCATTCACCCTTGAATGAGAATGAGGTGAGAGCAGGAGGAACGACCCGTGCCTCTGGAGGGAGCAGATGTATTTGATCAAAATGGGATCTCTGTGATTGGAATCCAATGGAAAGGTTCTCGAGCTTGGGCAACACGGCGAGACATGCAACCAAGGCTGCGGGTGACATGTATCCGGTTTCGGGTATGTCGAGGAGTACAAGTTCGACGAGGTCTAATGCAGAGGAAAGGAAGGTTGATAACGCAAGGATGGGAATACCGCTGAACCGGATTTCGCGTAAACATGGAGCGTATCCACCCAAGAATCTGCCAGGCAGGACCAGTTCATCCGGTACATATCGTACATCCAGACTGGCGCCAAGATCAAGATGTGTCAGCACCGGAAATGGGTTCTGCATCGCCGCAACCGCCTTTCCCAACTGCGAGCTCGTTAGAGAAAGGTTGATGAAGCGCACACGATTGGAGTGCTTGAGTAATACAATTAGATCTTCATCTTCATCAGGATGGCGATAGATCATGGCGATAGGGAATGCTGGCCAGCAACCGAGATCGCTGACAGGTGTTCTTTTTGTGCAGTAAAGGAGGAGGTCAAGGTGGTGTGGTGATGCATATATGATTTGTCGCCATCTTCGGCAGACGTGCACTAGTCTTTGCCATTCTCCCATATGTTCAAAAAAGGCCATGGAGGGATCTTGAATACAGAAGGAAAATATCTCTAGGAAGATGTCGTCCGGGAAGCTGTCGATGGTCGCTGCATGTTTGTGACACTCTTCTCAGCAACGCAGTTCAGTACTCCATGCGATTGCCAAACCAGAAGTGGAACACGTACCGTGTGCCTGAGCCATTCCAATCTCCAATTCTTTGCGAGGGTGTGTCGGTAGTGAAGCTGAAGTCGCTCCAAGGGACGAATTGTGGGAAACGATGCTATCGAGCGAGATGGTAAGTGGTTGTTGACACCGTGGGAGAGAGTGAATGCGCACCCCACGATATTTCGTTCTCAGGGTCCGCCGGTACCGTCATTTGTGATGGTCTGGATACTGTAAGAAGGAAGATGAGCGCGATCGATGATCGATGATTCTGAGCGCCGGGATCTCTTGTGTCCTACACCAAACCCGGACAGACCAGAGCCGCCCGGGCCGGGCTTGGCCGTCACACGTATCACTATGTACTATGTATCATAGATCCCTTGATAGATCCCACCACTCCCGCCATTTCGAATTTTTCTTCACTGGCTTCTATAAGCCCAGTCTCTGTCCCTTCATGTCATACTACCGCATCATCAATTTCGAGCATATGCTCTCCCGTCTCTCGCCCCATTATCAACAAACCCCCGTTGTCCATTATGGCCAGCCATTCTAGCCCCGATGCTTCGACCTTGGCCGCCTCTCTTTTCGACACTACCTCACCAACCTCCGCCACGCTCACGATCCTTCACTCTTCTCTGAAGTGCTCCCCGAGTCGCAACACGACTACAACACACCCGTCCAACTTCCACTAAACTACTCCGCGAGCGCGCACCATCCCTTTTCTTTGCCAGCTCTGGCCAGCACTTCGGTCCACCGCCCAGGTGTGACTCGATCTCTGAGCATCCACTCCACGAACATCTCGCACGGGTCTGTTGTGTTAAGCACCAGGAGCGCTAGCATCAGAGTCGCCCTGTTCAGGTCGGCCTTCGCTTCTGGTGACGGGAAACTATTTAACTTTAAGTCACTACTCGCATACAGCGCGCTTGACATGGCGCGCTCACCGCTTCGGCTGCGTGGGGCGAAAGGGGACCTCACCATCGGGGCGAATGACAAGATAGAAAGCTGGTCTTTTTTTTTTGTTCGGATTGCTATTGCTTCTTCATGTTTCAGTTGTGTGCACGAGACTCGGACGACCTCTCCTATTTTTCTTCTTCTGCTCTGTGTGTATATAGTGTTTATTACTTATCCTAGCTCGGCGCGTGGTAGTAGAGAGGACGGATTCGAATTTATGAGTCTGACGGCACTCCACGGGTTCACTACCAAATGCTGCCGATTGCCGATGTACGATACTACAGTACTGTACGTCTAGTTGCCGGTCCTCGTACTGTATGCTGTCCAATCGCTTTGTCTTGTCTCAGGTTTTACATATTGCCTGCATACAAGCGCCCATGAGGCAGAGCGTGTGAATATTCCTAGCAAAGCAAGCTCTTCATCGTGCTTCCGTGTTCGATTCACCACGCACTCAAGCTTATCCGTTATCGACCACCGCACCTTCAGTACTACACTATGTCTTCGCTCTCCGGCCCTTCCCAAACCGTTGCTTCATCCTCAAACTTCAAATCGATGCTTGATACCGCCTTGGCCGAATACCAGAAGAAGACTGGGGATGATCTGCTGGCCCACTGGCTTGCCAATGAGGTGCAAACATGCGAGTCTGTAGTCGCTGTCCTGGATATACTTCGCGATCAAGCCAAAGCCTTCGAGCGATCTGGCGATCGGAGGTTGATGAAGTGGATCGATCCATTGGTACATGTACTCTACACGTTTTCGGGGGCTCTTGGCGATGGCGTTGGCGTGGTATTTATTACGGTTCATTTCACGTGAGGAGGATTTTGACGTTACTTTTGAAGGCGTTCCCTCCCGCGAAAGTGATCTTCACTGGGATTGGTGTTCTCCTCGGCGTCCGTGTTCTCGCACTTTCTTTTCGTGGACCTCCCCTCTCTAACGCTCGAATTTTATAGGCGGCGAAGGATGTCAGGAAAAGCCACGAGGCTATCATCGACCTTTTCGAGCGCATCGAGAGCTTTTTCAAGCGCCTTGAGGTTTATACTCAAATTTCGCTCACCATGAAAATGACGGAGGTGCTCGTGAAGATCGTGATCGAGTTACTTTCTATCCTCTCCATCGCGACGAAGGAAGTGAAACGACGTCGTATGAGTGAGTCATTTGAGCGAGAGATGCTCCACACTTCGTCCCTCATGCTTCTTCAGAATTATTTGCCAGGAAGCTACTGGGGATGACAGATATTGAAGACGCGCTTAAAAGGCTCGATACCTTGATACAGGAGGAAGTTCAAATGGCGATAGCTCAGATTCTGAAGGCTACCACTGAGGTCAAAGTTGGTACGTGGCCCTATTAAACAATCTCTCAAAATCACACTAAACGCCCGTCCGCCTAGGTTCCGAAAAAACCAACATTACTGTGCAGCAGATGTCGAACGACATCGGAGAAGTCAAGCGCTATGTTATAGAAGCGAAGAGTGAAGTTGTGCGAGTAAAGTGCCACGCGGAAGAAGTAGCGTGTTTGTGGTCTCTTACCCGTATCGTCCGCTGTGGAGACTGATTCTTCTGTCTCCCCAGGGGCACAAATAGAACAGGATATTCACAAATGGTTTTCTCCACCGGACCCGTCCACCAATTATAACACCGCATGCGAGGCCCAATATGAGGGAACGGCCGCATGGTTCTTTCAAGGCGAGAAATTCAAGAACTGGATGTCGACTGGATCCCTTCTGTGGATTCATGGAAAGCGTAAATTCTTCTCGTCTTTTTCTCCTCACTGGCAAATGCTGATGGTCTCCGATTGGCATAGCGGGGTCCGGAAAAAGCATCCTTTGGTTCGTCATTTTCCAACTATCGTCGCCAACGACTGAAACTTATAATGACTAAGCTCTGCTATCATAAAACATGTTGTGTCGTTGCGCGATACCTCTTTAGCGTTTTTCTACTTTGACTTTCGGGACAAAGACAAAAAACAAGACTTCCGCAACTTTGTCATTTCTCTTCTCATTCAACTCTCTACACACTCAAGCCCGTGCTGTAAGGCAATATCCTATCTTTATTCTACGCACGGGAAGCGTACACAACAACCCAGCAATGGCGCCTTGACAAATTGTCTTCGGGAAATGCTCTTAGTCGCCGCACAGCAGCCAATTTATGTCATTGTAGACGCGCTTGATGAGTGTCCCAACTTCTCTGGGATCCCAACCCCACGAGAAGTTGTCCTTGACCTTCTGGAAGACCTTGTTCACTTGGGCCTTCCAAACTTGCATATTTGTGTTACTAGTCGGCCTGAGACCGACATCAAAGATGTTCTTGGGCCACTTGCTAGCACTCTTTCACTTCATGAGGAAAGTGGCCAAATGAAGGATATTTCAGACTACGTGAGGAACTTCGTTTCCTCAGACAGGATGATGAGAAGATGGCGGAGTGGTGAAAAGGAATTGGTCGTCGAGGAGTTGTCTAAAAAAGTGGACGGAATGTAAGGTCGTCTCCCGGTATTCGGCAACTCGGACAAATCCTCAGATCTTTTCCCATACAGGTTCCGATGGGCATTATGTCAACTGGAAGTTCTGCGACACTGTCTCCCGGCAAGTATTCGGCAAACCCTCGACCAGTTACCCAAATCGTTGGACGAGACCTACTTGCGCGTGCTCAACCAAATCCCCCAGGCAAACCAAGCACATGCCCATCGTATGCTACAGTGCCTCGCAGTAGCCATCCGGCCGCTTCGTGTAGAAGAGCTTGCAGAATTGCTTGCATTTGAGTTTGATGGAGGGATTCCGAAATATCGTGCTGCTTGGCAGTTGGATGATCAGACACAGGCTGTGCTGTCCATATGCTCGAGTCTGGTCACCATCAATGACGACCGCTGGGGCCGTCTGGTAGTCCAGTTTTCACATTTCTCCGTCAAGGAGTTTTTGATCTCAGATCGCCTCACATCCCCTCTCGGGGACTTTTCTCAATATCAAATTCGTCCCAGAGCCGCACACACCATTCTCACGCAAGCTTGTCTCGGATGTCTTCTCCATTTGGACGATCACATTGACGAAATGAGCGTAAAAGGTTTTCCTTTGGCCAAATATGCAGCTCAACACTGGGTCGAGCACGCACAATTTGAGGGCGTCGCCTCATGCGTGAAGGAAGGGATGGTTACACTTTTTGACTCCGACAAACCTCATTTTGCGACATGGGTCGAGATATATGACATAGACTCGCCAGTGGAAAATGAGTGGGACCATTCAGACTCAGAGTTATCGGACGCGGAGCTATCGGACGCGGAAATATCGCCAATCCCAAATCTGATTCCCCTGTATTATTCTGCGCTTTGCGGCTTCTATGACTTGGCCAAGCACCTCGCCTCCGAACGCCCGCAGGATGTCAATGCTATTTGTGGTCGATACAGGTTTCCACTGCTTGCAGCACTAAGCGAAGATCACATCGAGGTTGCGGAGCTCCTTCTTGAGTATGGCGCGCATGTTGACGTGCAGGAACCGACAGGAGAGACGATACTGCTCAAGGTGCTCTCATGGCCCTCGTGGTCCCAACGGAACCATAACCTTGTCAACATAGTGAGGTTTCTACTCAGGCACGGCGCGGATGCGAATGCCCGAGATGATACTCTCAGTAGTTCACTACATCTGGCAGAGTATAGAAGCGAATTCGAGGTGGCACAGATGCTTCTCGACCACAAGGCAGATATCAATTCTCTGGACAACACTGGCAAGACTCCGTTGCACATACTGTCGGAATATATCGATGACAAGGACGACGTTCTCAATCATGCGCGGTTGTTATTAGAGCATGGCGCAGATGCAAACAGACCTGACAACGGCAACCAAACACCGTTGCTTCTGGCGATGGGGCGGGGTTGGTTGACGCTCACGCGGATTCTTCTTGAGCATGGTGCAGATGCCAGTGCAAAGGGCAACAACCATGGCAAGACCCTGTTGCACATACTATCGGAAGATCGGACGTACGATGAAGATCAAGTTTTCCATCTCGCGCTGTTGTTATTAGAGCATGGCGCGGAGGTGAACAAACGAGACAAGAACAACCAAACTTCATTACTTCTGGCAATGGAGCGGGATTGGTTCAAGCTTGCGCGGATCCTTCTTGAGTATGGCGCAGATGCCAATGTGGAGAATGAAAACGGCAAGAGTCCCTTGCAAACACTGCCGGAACACCGGATGTACAATGAAGATCTTGTTCTCCATCGTGCACGGTTGTTATTAGAGCATGGCGCGGACGTAAACAAACGAGACAAAAAAAACCAGGCGCCATTACTTCTGGCAGCGGGGCGGGGTTGGTTCAAGCTCGCGCGAGTCCTTCTTGAGTATGGTGCAGATGCTAATGGGGAGAATGGGAACGGAAAGAGCCCGTTGCACATACTATTAGAAAGCCGGATTCACGACGAAGGCAATGCTCTTGATCATTTGTCGCTTTTACTGGAGCGTGGCGCGGTGGTGAACAGACCAGACAGGAACGGCCAAACACCATTACTTCTCGCACTGGGGCGGAATTGGTTCAAGCTCGCGCGGATTCTTCTTGAGCGGGGCGCAGATGTCAATGTGGAGAATGGAAAAACCCCGTTGCATGTGCTATCAGCAACCCGGATCGACGACGAAGGCGATGTCATCAGTCTCGCAATATTGTTATTGAAGCATGGTGCGAAGGTGAACATCGGACGAGACATGGGGAACGAAACCCCATTACATTTGGCAATACGGTGGGGTCAGTTCAAGCTTGCGGCGATCCTTCTTGAGCATGGTGCAAATGCCAATGCGGAGAACAACAATGGCAAGACCCCGTTGCACATGCTTTTAGACAACCGGATCAAAGACGAAGCCGATGTCGTCAATCTTATGCTGTTATTGTTGAAGAATCATGGTGCAGAGGTGAACGTACGGGACGAGGATAAGGAAACACCGGTACATCTGGCCGTACGACGGGATCGTTTCAGGCTTGCGGAGATTCTTCTTGAACATGGTGCAGATGCCAATGCAGAGAACAACAACGGCAAGACCCCATTGTACATACTGGCCACATGCCGAATTTTCGACAAAGGCAATGTTCTCAATCACACGAGATTATGGTTGGAGCATGGCGCAGAGGTAAACGGACGATACAAGGACAACGAAGCCTCATCGCTTCTAGAGATAGGTACGAGGAAGTACTAGTTCACGTGGAATGTATTGAGCTTAACGCAGATTCTTCCCTGGAGAATAAAATAGACAAGACCTCGGTACACCAACTACTCTCACGAGGCCGATCCGGCTTTCGGGAGCGTGGTGTCGGTTTCACACGACTATTACTCAAGCGTGGTGGGGGCATCAATGCGCGAAGCAAGAACTACAAGACGCCGGTCGCGCCACATTTTCTGGCCAATTCTGGCCCGGTCCAGATGGCACAGGTACTACTCGATCATGGCGCAAACGTCAACGCAAGGATCAGTGGGGGAGAGCCTTCATTGTACCAAGAGTTAGAAAGTGAGTGCAACGACAGCCTCGGTATCCCACAACGGTTAACTGGAATGTGGCGTAGACGTGCGCGTACAAAATAAGAACCACTCGAACCCGTTGCATATGGCATTGATGCATGGAAGGGTAGATATCGCACAGGTGCTCCTTGACAATGGTGCGGCTGCCAACTCGGAGGACGACTTTGGCCGGACCCCATTGCACCTAGTCGCTAATGGCATGTATATCTTTGAGCAAGATTGTATCCGCGTTGCACAACTATTGCTGAAGAGCGGTGCGGATGTCAACGCGCGAGACAAGAATAACGCAACTCCACTACACCTGGCGTCCTACTACGGGAGGGCTGCAATGGCGCGGGTGCTCCTCGACTGTGGTGCAGCCGTCGACTCGAAAGGCAACCAGGGAAAGACCCCGTTGCACTCAGCGGCCGAGGGAAAATATCTATACTCCGAGGACGATGGTATCCGTGTTGCAAAACTATTACTAGAGCGCGGCGCAGATGTCAACATTGCGGACGAGGAGGACACAACTCCATTACATCTGGCATCCTACTACGGGAAGGTCGAAATCGCTCGAGTGCTGCTAGACGGCGGTGCGACCCCCGACTCGAAGAGCAACCAGGGCCGGACCCCATTGCATGTAGTGGCTGGAGACCGAGATTACTATTCTGGGGACGATGGTTTCCTTGTTGCACGACTATTACTGGAGCGTGGCGCGGGTGTCAACATGCCAGATGATGAAAACCAGACCCCATTGCATTTAGCATCCTACTTTGGGAGGGCAAACACGTCATTGGAACTGCTCAACGCCGGTGCAAATGCCAGCGCAAGGAATTCCCAGGGCCAGACGCCATTACACCTAGTAGCACGACGCCCGTATTACTTCCAAGGCGATGGCGTTGGCGTTGCACGGCTATTACTGGAGCACGGCGCGGACGTGAATGCGCAAGATGACAACCAAGCAACCCCGTCAGATTTGGCATCATACCACAGGGGAGAGATCGCATCTTTTTTTCTCCAGTACGAATGTAAAGAAAACACGGCGAGCGGCCAGGGCGGGCTAGAGAGTGTGTAATTGTGGTGGGGAAGAGCTTGGGTAAGGGAGAATGTCGGCTACGTTCCAAGGCTACTTCGCTTACCGTTGCACGCAGCGCCCTGATTGGAAAGTCAGCCTAGACCCACGTTCGGAATTTCAGGATGATACAAACAGATATTAGGTTGTGGGACAAGGCTTTACTACTGGGTAACTGAGCCGAATTGCGAGTAGAAGGCACCAGTACTATGATACCTGTTTTTTAGACATCCATTTGCGTGCGCCTACTATGAGATTTGGAGTGTCAATATGTCAATGCCAGCGCCTGCTCAAGCGAAAAAAATGAATATCAATCAACAAACCGCGGGCAGCCCTGTCGTGTCAGCTTGAATGACACGTGGAGCTGATTCTTGAGCTGATTAGTAAATCGGGCCACTGCAGCGAGTCCAGTGGCCTGAGCAACGGCCTGAGCGCCAATTGAAGCTTGAATTGAAGCATGAGGTGCCGAGTCACGACGGAGGCCGCACGATAACAAAAAGGAAAACAATAAGGGTGAGCCGACCGCAGTAGCGACATGGAATCCGCCCATGACTCGTCCAAACTTCTCGTACGCGTCTTTTCGCAATTACTGTAGTATGAGACGCGTCAAGTCGGGCCACAGAAAAACCATGCGGTAACCCTTATCCGCATACGAATATATTTATATTCCGTGTAAAATGAGAGATATAATTATAAAATAAACACATTTTTTGGTGATTTATCATTCTTGTTATTTGTACCTGGCAGCGGCCACTACTGCGTACTGCTTAGTGAAGCTTGCGTACTAGGCCAATGCGAGTCCGGATGATGGGAATCCTTTCGATGTCGACGTGTGGTGATGGTGAGCTCATTATCTTCAAACGCCCTCCCTTCCCTCCGACGCAGTAGCCCATCAGCTCGCGCCGTGTATGACAAACGTTCACGCTAAGCACTCGGCGATACATCACTCAGCATATACATGCGGACAAGGGGTATATGCGAAGTATTTGGCTTCGCCGCTGTCTCTCATGCCTTATCATCTTAATCCAAACTTACCACCTTTACCAAAGGTACTCCTATAGCTGTGGACCGCCTTCGACGTCGTCATGCATATCACAGACTACGAGAACCACCACCACTCCCTCCGCTCCCTACCTCTTCGTATACTTTCCCACAGGACCGACGCCCCTCTATAAGTCCGTCCCTTCACGCCGTACCGCCGCATCACCAACTTCGACTATACACTCACGTTCACTTCACGTCTTTCCCACCCCATCATCAACAAACCGCCAGTGCCCCCATTGACTATTATGGCCAACCATTCCAGTCCTGCTTCCCCCCTCCTCGACACCACCTCACCGACCTCCGCCACGTTCACGATCCTCCACTCATCTCCGAAGTGTCTCCTTCCCCGAGTCGTAACGCGACTACAACTCACCACCCGTCAAACTCCCCTCGAATTACATCGCGAGCGTGCACGATCCCTTCCCTTTTCCAGCTGTGGCTGGCGCCCCGGTCCACTACGCAGGGGTGGGCCGATCTCTGAGTATCCGCTCAACATATCCCTCGCACGGATCTGCTGTGTTAAGCGCCAGGAGCGCTAGCATCAGAGTCGCCCCGCCAAGGTCAGCCTTGGTTTCTGGTGACGGGAACCCGTTCGATCTGCCTTCCGCATACAGCGCGCTTGACATGGTGCGCTCGCCGCTGCGGCTGCGTGGGGTGAACCGGGACATCGCCCTCGGCGAATGACAAGATAGAAAGCTGGAAAGCTTCTTTTTGATATGATCCGATCATTCGTTATTGCGTGCTCCATCTTACAATTGTGTACGCGAGACTCGTCCTCTCCTTTTTGCTTTCTGTTGTAACGGTGTTTATTACTTATCCTATCTCGGCCCATGGTAGTAGAGGACGAGTTCGAAATATACTTGGTAAGATTCTGACGGCCCTTGACGGCGTTGCCCCCTTGTTTTCTCCGCTAAAGTTCCTGATTCACTAAATTACCGTATGCTGCCGATTGCCGATACGATATAAGTTACGTCTACTTGCTGAGTGCTTGATGGTCCTGTACAGCATGCCTGTGCTTCCAATCACTTCAAGCTCGTCTTCGTTTTGTGTTTTACTTTTTCATTTCATATTCACTTGTTCTGTTTTCGGTACTTTTTCCGATGGGTTGGTTTCATCACAATGTAGAATCTGAAGTACTGCCAGTGTAATTGTACAGTAAAACCGATTTCCTTTCCCTTTTGAGGTGCATGAGGGAGTGCGAATCTTCCCAGCTACAAGTCACGGCGTAAGCAAAAGGCACGAGGTGTCCTCGTCGCCCTCGTACTACCCGCCACGCAGAGGCCCTTGCCAGTCCGCTACCCTTTCTAGCAATCCACCAGCACCATGTCTTCGCTTTCTGGTCCTTCCCAAACAGCTGCCTCATCCTCAAACTTCAAATTGATGCTTGATGCCGCCTTGGCCGAGTACCAGAAGAAGACCGGGGATGATCTTCTAGCACACCGGCTCGCCGCTGAGCTCCAACCCTGCGACTCCGTCGATGCTATTCTGAACATACTTCGCGATCAAGCCAAGGCCTTCGAACAATCTGACGATCAGAAGTTGATGAAGTGGATCGATCCATTGGTCCATGTACTCTACACCTTTTCGGGGGCTCTTGGCGATGGTGTTAGCGTGGTACGTATCACAAATCCATGTCGTCTGAAGTGGTTTTGACGTTTATTTAAGGCGTTTCCTCCCGCGAAAGTGATCTTTACTGGAATCGGTGTCCTCCTCAGTGTCCGTGTCCTCGTACTTCCTTTTTGTTGACCTCCCCTCTCTAATTCTCGAATTTTATAGGCGGCGAAGGATGTCAGGAAAAGTCACGAGGCTATCATCGACCTTTTCGAACGCATCGAGAGCTTTTTCAAGCGCCTTGAGGTTTACACTCAAATTTCGCTGACCACGAAAATGGCGGAGGTGCTCGTCAAGATCGTGATCGAGCTACTCTCTATCCTGTCCATGGCGACGAAGGAAGTCAAACGACGACGAGCGAGTGAGTCATTTGAGCGAGATATACTTCACCCTTCACGACTCATATTTCCTCAGAGCTCTTCGCCAGGAAATTACTGGGGAGGACAGATATCGAGGACGCGCTTAAAAAGCTCGACAGCCTAATACAGGAGGAATTCCAAATGGCAACAGCTCAGATTCTGAAGATCGCCACTGAGGCCAAAGATAGTACGTAGTCTATCGACTAGTCACCCACATCACGCTAAATGCTCGTCCGCTAGGTGCCGAAAAGATTAAAATTGCTATGCAGCAGATGTCGAACGACATGGGAGAAGTCAAGCGCGACGTAGTTGAAGTGAAGGGCGACGTTGTAGAAATGAAGGGCGACGTGGAAGAAGTAAAGTGTTTGTGATCTCCTACCCGTATCGCGTCCGTCGTGGAGACTGAATCTTCTCCACAGGGGCACAGATAGAACAAGACATTCACAAATGGTTTTCTCCGCCGGACCCTTCCACAAATTATAACACCGCATGCGAGACCCAATATGCGGGAACAGCCGCGTGGTTCTTTGACGGCACGAAATTCAAGAACTGGATATCGACTGGATCTCTTCTGTGGATACATGGAAAGCGTAAGCTCCTCATATATTTTGCTGCTCAAATGCTGATGGTCTCCGATTTGCATAGCTGGGTCCGGAAAGAGCATCCTTTGGTTCGTCATTCCCCAGCTATCGTTGCCAACGACTGAGACTCATAATGACCAAAGCTCTACCATCATAAAACACGCTATATCCCTGCGCGATACCGGACAGGCCTCCTTAGCGTTTTTCTACTTTGACTTTCGGGACAAAGACAAAAAACAAGACTTCCGCAACTTTATCACCTCTCTTTTCGTTCAACTCTCCGCCTACTCAAACCCATGCTGCGAGATAATCTCCCGTCTTTATTCTTCACATGGGAAGGGTACGCAACAACCCAGCAATGGCGCCTTGACGAACTGTCTTCGGGATATGCTCTCAGCCATCTCACAGCGGCCGATTTATATCATTGTTGACGCTCTCGATGAGTGTCCCAACATTTCTGGGATCCCAACCCCACGAAAAGTTGTCCTTACCCTTCTTGAGGGCCTTGTCCGCTTGGGTCTTCCAAAATTGCACATTTGTGTGACTAGTCGCCCGGAGGTCGACATCAAAAAGGCCCTTGAGCCAGTGCCTCACAGTGCTGTTTCACTTCATGATGAAACTGGACAAAAGATGGATATCTTCGACTACGTGAGAGGCGTTGTTTACTCTGACAAGATGTGGAGGTTGCGCGATGAAGAGAAGGAGCTGGTCGTCGAGGAGTTGTCTAACAAAGCGAATGGAATGTAAGGGCGTCCCCCGTGCTCGGTGATGGACCCTCTTATCTCTTACCATACAGGTTCCGATGGGTATTCTGTCAACTAGAGGTGCTACAGCACTGTCTCCCCGCAAGTATTCGGCAGACCCTTGACCAGTTACCCGAGTCGTTGGACGAGACTTATGTGCGGGTGCTCAGCCAAATCCCCCAGACGAACCAAGTACACGCCCACCGTATGCTGCAGTGCTTAATGGTGGCTGTCCGTCCGCTTCGTGTTGAAGAGCTCGCAGAGTTGCTTGCATTCGAGTTTGAAGCGGCTGGGAGGGGGATTCCGAAATACCGTGCGGCTTGGCGGTTGGATGATCAGACGCAGGCTGCACTGTCCACATGCTCAAGTCTGGTCACCATTATCTTCGACTACTCCGGCGGTCAGGTTGTCCAGTTTTCACATTTCTCTGTCAAGGAGTTTTTGGTATCAAATCGCCTCGGAGAAATCTCTGCATATCAAATTCATCCTGGACCGGCGCACACCACCCTCACACAGGCCTGTCTCGGATTTCTTCTCCATTTGGACGATTGCGCAGACAAAACGAGCGTAATAGGTTTCCCTTTGGCCATATATGCAGCTCAACACTGGGTTGAGCACGCACAATTCGATGATGTTGCGTCCCGTGTGATGGATGGGATGAAAACACTCTTTGACTCCGACAAACCTCATTTTGCAGCATGGATTAGGATATATGACATAGATAATGGGGGGTACAATTCAGATCAAGAGAAAAAACAACGTCCGAACCCCTTGTACTATGCTGCACTTTGTGGGTTCTATGACCTAGTCAAGCACCTTGCATCAAACATCCGCAGTATATCAATGCCATTTGTCACAACTACAGGTTTCCACTGCTTGCAGCATTAAGCAGAGACCACATCTTCGTTGCGGAGCTCCTCCTTGAGCATGGTGAAAATCATGTTGATGTTCAAGACACGACGGGAATGACCATACTGCCTACGGCGATCTCACTGTTCGAGTTCCGACATAACCTTGTCGACATAGTGAAGTTTTTACTCGAATATGGTGTGGATGTGAATGCCCGAGATGACACACTCAGGGATCTTTTGTTTGGCGCTCTGCATCTGAGAATATGTGAAGTCAAACTCGAGGTGGTCCGGATGCTCCTCATGCACAATGCAGATGCTAATTCTCAGAACAACGATGGCAGACCCCGTTGCACCTACTGTTAGGCGGAGCCAAGACTCTCAGCGAAGGCGAAGCTGTCAATCTCGCACTGTTATTATTGATGCATGGTGCGGAGGTGAACACACAAGACAAGGACGACCAAACTCCGTTACATCTGGCACTAGGGCGACGCCTGTTCAAGCTCATGGGGGTCCTTCTTGAGCATGGCGCAGATGCCAATTATCAGGACTACAATGGCAAGACCCCGTTGCACATACTCTTCGAAGGCCATATTAACAGCGATGGCGAAGTTGCCGATCTCGCGCTGTTGTTATTGAAGCATGGTGGGGAGGTGAACAGACAAGACAAGTACAACCAAACTCCGTTAAATCTGTTAATAAGGCGAAATAGGCTCAAGATCATGGGGATCCTTCTTGAGCATGGCGCAGATGCCAATGTAGAGAACTACATTGGCAAGACCCTGCTGCACATATTGTCCGAAAGCCAGATCAGCGACGAGACAGACGATGTAGTCAATCTCGCACTGTTATCATTGAAGCATGGTGCGGAGGTGAACAGACGAGACGAGTACAACCAAACTCCGTTACATCTGGCCATAAGGCGAAATCGGTTCAGGCTCATCGGGATTCTTCTTGAGCACGGCGCCGATGCCAATGCGGAGAACTACAGCGGCAAGACCCCGTTGCACATACTTGCGGAAAGCCAGATTAACAACGAAGGCAAAGTTGTCGATCTTGCGCTGTTGTTATTGAAGCATGGTGCGGAGGCGAACAGACGAGACAAGTACAATCAAACTCCGTTACATCTGGCAACAAGGCGAGACCGGTTCAAGCTCATGCGGATCCTTCTTGAGCACGGCGCAGATGCCAATGCGGAGAACTACATCGGCCAGGCTCCATTGCACATAATACTTTTAGATGACGAAGGCAGTTTTCTCAATTTCGCACTGTTATTATTGAAGCATGGTGCGGAAGTGAACAGACCAGACAAGTACAACAAGACTCTGTTACATCTAGCAATAGGGAAACATTGGTTCAAGTTCGCGCGAATTCTTCTTGAGCATGGTGCAGATGCCAATGCGGAGAACAGCATGACCGTGACCCCGTTGCAGATGCTTTCAGAAACCCGGATCAACGAAACTCTTGACGAAACTCCGTTACATTTGGCAATACGATGGGGTCAGTTCAAGCTCGCGGCGATTCTTCTTGAACATGGTGCAGATGCCAGTGCGGAGAACGACAGCGGAAAGACTCCGTTGCACATACTTTCTGACAACCGGACTGACGACGAAGCCGATATTGTCAATCTCGTGCTTTTATTATTGAATCATGATGCAGAGGTGAACGTACGGGACAGGGACAGGGAAACACCATTACACCTGGCAATACGGCGGGATCGTTTCAGGCTTGCGGAGATTCTTCTTGTACACGGTGCAGACCCCAATGCGGAGAACAACAACGGCAAGACCCCATTGTACATATTGTCCGCACGCCGAATTTTCGACAAAGGCGACGTTCTCAATCAGACGAGAATATGGCTGGAGGATGGCGCGGAGGTAAACAGACGATACAAGAACAACGAAGCCACATCATTTCTGGAGATAGGTACGAGGAACTCGGAGGAAGTACAAGTTCAAGTGGAATTTACTGAGCTTAACGCAGATTCATCCTTGGGGAATAAAATAGACAAGATCTCCGTGCGCCGAGGACTATCAAGTAGTGCCGGTATCCCACAACTATTACTCGAGCGTGCCAGTAGCGTGAGTACCAATGCGCGAGACAAGAACTACAAGACAACAGCCGGCGCGCCACAGTTACAGGCTAGTTTTGGGCCGGTCCAGATTGCACAGGTACTACTCAACCATGGTGCAAACGTAAACGGAAGGAACAATACTAGGGCTTCATTGTGCCAAGAGTTAGAAGGTGAGTACAACAGCGACCGTTTCGGTATCCCACATCGGTTAACCAGAGTGTGGCATAGGCGTGCACGTTCAAAATAAGAACCACTCGACTCTGTTGCAAGTAGCATTGATGCATAGGAGGGTCGACATCGCACGGGTGCTGCTCAACAATGGTGCAGCTGCCAACTCGGTGGACGACTTTGGCCGGACCCCATTGCACCTAGTCGCTAATGGCATGTATATCTTCGAGCAAGATTGCATCCGCGTTGTACAACTATTGCTGAAGAGCGGTGCGGATGTCAACGCGCGAGACAAGAACAACGCAACTCCACTACACCTGGCGTCCTACTATGGGAGGGCTGCAATGGCGCTCACGCTGCTCGACCGTGGTGCAGCCGTCGACTCAAAAGGCAACCAGGGCAAGACCCCGTTGCACTCAGCGGCTGAGGGCAAATATCTCTACTCCGAGGACGATGGCATCCGTGTTGCAAAACTATTGCTAGAGCGCGGTGCAGATATAAACATGGCGGACGAGGAGGACAGAACTCCATTACATTTGGCATCCTACTGCGGGAGAGTCGAAATGGCTCGAGTGCTGCTTGACGGCGGTGCGACCACCAACTCGAAGAGCAACAAGGGCCGGACCCCATTGCATGTAGCGGCTGGAGACCGAGATTACTATTCTGGGGACGATGGTTTCCTTGTTGCACGACTATTACTGGAGCGTGGCGCGGATGTCAACAGCCCAGATGATGAAAACCAAACCCCATTACATTCGGCATCCTACTTTGGGAGGTTCAACACGGCACTGGAATTGCTCAACGCCAGAGCAAATGCCAACGCAAGGAATTCCCAGGGCCAGACGCCATTACACCTAGTGGCACGACGCCCGTATTACTTCCAAGGTGATGGCGTTGGCGTTGCACGGCTATTACTGGAGCACGGCGCGGACGTGAATGCGCAAGACGACAACCAAGCAACCCCGTCAGATTTGGCATCATACCACGGAGGGGAGATCGCGTCCTTTTTGCTCCAGTACGAATGTGAAGCAAACACGACGAGCGGCCACGGCGGGCTAGAGGGTGTGTAAATGTACGGTGGGGAAGAGCTTGGGTAAGAGAGAATGTCGGCTACGTTCCAAGGCTACTTCGCTTACCGTTGCATACAGCGCCCTGATTGGAAAGCCAGCCCAGACCCACGTTCGGAATTTCAGGATGATACAAACAGATATTAGGTTGTGGGATGAGGCTTTACTGCTGGGAAACTGAGCCGAATTGCGAGTACTAGAAGGCACCAGTACTATGATACCTGTTTTTTCTAGACATCCATTTGCGTGCGCCTACTATGAGACCAGTATTAGTATTAGTAGTACACCCCGTACAAAGTGATACCTCGTCGGGACAACGCCAGTAAACTTTGAGAACCTGAACTTTCAGATTTTCAGATTTGGAGTGTTAATACCAGCGCCAGCTCCAGCGAAAAAAGGAAGATCAATCGACCCAACTTGAATGACACGTGGAGCTGATTAGTAAATCGGGCCACAGCAACGAGTCCAGTGGCCTGAGCAACGGCCTGAGCGCCAATTGAAGCTTGAATTGAAGCCTGAGGTGCCGAGTCATGACGGAGGCCGCACGATAACAAAAAGGAGAACAATAAGGGTGAGCCGACCGCACTAGCAACATGGAACCCGCCCATGACTCGTCCAAACTTCTCATACGAGTCTTTTCGCAATTATGAGACGCGTCAAGTCGGGCCACAGAAACGCCGTGCGGTAACCCTTATCGGTATACGATTATATTTCTCTCATATATTCCGATCTCGCCCTCTTTCACGCGGTGTAAAAATGAGACAGATAAAAATAAACACATTTTTTGGTTATTTATCATTCTTGTTATTTTTACCTAGATCGATCGGTTCGATAAACGTTTCATCAGGTAGGGGGGGAGAGAGGGGGAGCAGAACACAGAATCAAATGCGAGCAAGCAAGCGAGCTAATATAGGTATAACGTGAGAGAGAGAGGGGAGTTTGGTTGCGTGTGCGAAGAAAGAAACAGCAGCGAACACAGTTCAAGAAAGGAAAGAATGATACAGGGTTGAAGAACGGTTAGATTGGACAGTACGAGAAAAGAGATTAGACGGGAGGGGAGGGGATGGTTGGGTCCGTGTAAACAGAGTTAGTGGAACGACGGCGACGCTAAATGTTCGCACTAGACGACCAGACATGCAACTAGCTAGGCACGGACGAGGCGAGGAAAAGCGAAGCATGAGCTGTGGTGGATGTGTGAACACGGTGGTGAGTAAGGTAGATCAACTTGGAGGGGGGGAACTATGAATGTACAGTGGAGCAGCGAGGGTTCCGTGGAAGCAATCAGCCAAGTGAACAAATTGGCATGGCCGGACGCGGCGGGCCGGGCGTCGCGGCGCTACCAGCAAAGACCAACAACAGTCCAGATCTAAGATAAACCGATGCACGTGCGAAAAAAAGATAGGAGGGGGGAAGGGGGAACAGGAAAAGAAAGGCAAAGCATATGAGAGCGAGGGAGATAACGACGAAAGCAGATTGGCATTGGCTGAAAAGACGAGGTGATGCGACGGTATACATGTACATGCATGAATGCGAGAGAGATGACGGGTCCGGATTGCAGGAGATTATGACGCGGGCAGGGGCCGGTCAATTGGAAGATGATGATGGGAAGCTGGCGGGGGTTAGGACTCGCCGTCACACGGTAGCCTGCTTGGGCGAAGAGGTACAGCTCGGGATCGGCGACGCGAGTCGCGAGACCGCCAGTGGGACCTTCCAGCTACCTCCGACGCGGCGCCCAGCCGCGTTCGACGCGCCGCGAGGGGGCACGTACGACTGATGCCTTGTCTGAGGCGGTGGAGGGGATGGCTCTACCGCCGAGACAGGGGATGGCGTCGCGGCATAGAACGATGGCAGCGGACTTGGGCTCGCGATGTTATCCGAGGGCGGCGTCTCTACCGGGCTGTTATGCGGGACGGTCAGAGTGACGGTCACGCTGCGCGTACCCTGCGGCGCGAGCTCGCCCGAGGTAGGTAGCGGCACTTGACTACCGAAGTCCTGCAGGTACTCGTCAAAGTTGAACGCCTGGAACGCATCGGTCGCCACTGAGCCGGATGGTAGTAGGTCATCATTCTCCTCCTGCAGGGGCGGCGCAAGCATGTTGATGGCAGCTAACAGCTCGTCCGCCGTAGGGTTGGCCATGAACGTGGCTGGATCTTCGCCAAGACTGCGCAGCGCGTCGTCGAACGCCGAAGAGCCGCACATACCGGGAGGGTAGTTGCCTACTCCAAGGTCGATGCTGCCAGGTGGGCGTGCGGTCAGGCCCGGATTCGCAAGGCCTTGGAGCTGGAAAACACCAGGTAGATCGGTGCCGTACAACTCTGCGAGGAGTGAGCTGGGTCGCATATCCTGCAAAGGCTCGTTCTCAAAGCCTGGCATGGAGAAGAAAATGTCGTCATTCTGCTAAACAAAGACAATTGTCATTTATACGCGTGAAGATAGATCGATCGGAGAGATCGCGACGTGCCTCGAGTGGTGGGGCTTCGTTTACTTGAGGAGCGGGATGTGGCCAGTCCGTGAGGGCAAATTCCTGGAGAGGGCTGAGGAATGTTGTTGTCGATGTTTCGGATTGAGGAGGTTGCCAGCCCTTGTGTGTGAGAGCCTGAGGCGTGGAGAGCTGCAGGTGCGAAGGGACAGCGGGTAACGGTGTTGCGAGGGGTATATCAGCCCTAGAATAGGACGATGCACGCGACGATGCACCACTATGAGAGTCGGACGAGTTTGGCCGCGGATCCGTACACGAGTCATGTGATGCATGAGTCGGCCCATGGCGCAGCGCGATATCGGCGCTGGATTGAGACGATGGCGTGCCAGGCAGCGGCGAGGACGCGGATGAGACGGGCGGAGAGGCCGTTTTGGAGTTGGGGAGGAGGGGTTGGGCGATCAGCGGAGTCGATGTTGACGCGGTAGGCGGGAGAGTGTATGGTGAGGCGCGTCCGCGCGTCCGACGTCCGGCGCGTTCCTGCTCCTTGGCTTGTCGCTTCTCCTCACGCATGCGATCCTTGTCGACCCTCTTCATCGGGGTGAAACGATAGTTGGGGTAGAGACGGGCATGCTCGAGCTTTGCGATCTGGGCGCGCTCATCGTAGATGGCGCGGACCTCGTCCGACTCTGTCTTCCATTGGGCAGAGATTATCTTTGAGACTTCTGCCTGCGTTGGCTTGGGGTGTCCGAGGGCAGGTGGAGGGAGTTGTTGGAGCTTGTCGGAGCGGTATAGGATCCAGGCGTTGGGTGGCCTGGGAGGTTGTTGGGCGCCTGCGCCTGAGCCTGCTTTGTTCCGCAGGGCACCTGACATGATGATATTTTGAGACACGGCGTTCAAAGGAAAGAGAGAGGATAACGGGTTTGGTGGTAGGAGAGACGGCGAAGAGGTGAAAGGGATGGATGACGTCGGGAGAGGAGGAATTGTTAGGGAAGGAAGCATTTTGTAGGGCGCTCTGCGGCTGAAGTAGTACCGCCGACGCGCTTGTTCGCTACCGCAACCACAAACGAGCACTTGCCACAAGTGAGCGCGGCCACACTGGATGGACACTTGGGGATGAAAAGTGAGGACGTGTGGGTGGAAAGTAAATAAACAAAGTGAAAGGAAAAAGGTGGAAGGTCATTCAGTTCTAACGCCACACCCAGGGACAATAAAGCTTCGCGAGGCCCACCATTGGCACTCACACGAACGGCTAGTCATCCTCTTCAATTTATCTCTTTTTAAAATTGCCATTTCTCACATATATATCTCTCTGCTTTACACTCATGACTGTGCGGGGAACACTTCGATGTTTTTGGTTTTTGTACCGTCTCGGTCGTACTGAGTCACTTCACCGTGCTGTACCTGACCGACCAAGCTGGTGTCTACATGGATCCACAGACCCCATATCCCCGCGGGGTGCAGCCGTATCAATTAGCTAGACCACTTCGGTTTTACAGTTTTGAAATACACGTTCTCTTTTGTCCTCTTCTAGTTAGCTTAATTGCTTTCTCATAGCAAGTCATCTCAGTCTCCGTTTCCCGTCCCACGTTTACCACATCGTAGCGACGGGGCAAATGCCGTCGCATTGTTCGCGCTTTTTGGCTTAAAGCGCACGACGCCTCGTGTGCTATAGACGCTCGTCCATCTCACCCACGCACTCAAGATTAGCGATTCGACGGCCAACTTCGACCTCCACATGTCCGTGGAGAGCCTTCACAAAGCCTCCTTCCCCGATTAACTCTACTGAATATACATGCACACAAACGCCGCCACCCCCAGCTGATGGAAAAAAAAGATTTATCCAAGCGGATCAGTAAAAGAAACGAGCGAGCAACAATCAAAAACACAATATCACATCCGCAATAATGTCCTCCGTGCCTCCTCTCCGGCCCTGCGCACGATTGACGACCGTCCAGTGCTCCCCACGGCCGGCGCACCTGCACTCTTGGCGCTGCCAGTAGGAGGACCCCCCGCGGTCTTTGCGTTGTTGGCCGCGGCCGCGGCGCGCAGCAGGTTCGCCCCGCTCGGCCGCTTTACCCGCGTGAGAGTCGTCGCGCCGGGGCGCGGGGGCTCCCGCTCTACGCGCCGGAGGAACGGACTCGGGAGGTTCTCCTCGTCCTGCAAGTCGTAAGTCGGCGCTGCGGGCTGCAGACTCGCAGCGTCGGCGGATGTAAGTGTTCGTGTACTGCTCGACGAAGAAGAGGATGATGATGATGAGGAAGATGAGGAAGTGGAAGAAGATGGTGGCGTGGGGATGGCCGAGGAGGAAGAGGAGGACGTCGTGTCCCGCGGCTCCGAGGTGTCTGTTGGTCCTTTAGCTCGCGTTCTTGAGGACACAGATGGGCGACGCAGACGTCTCGCCGGCGGCGCCGGTGCAGAACGGGTGGGCAGGGGCAGAGCGGCGGCAGATGCGCCAACGGATTTGCGCTTCGATGGGGACCTCGGTGCGGAGGTGGGTACTGGCACTTGCGCCTGAGTTTGCGCTTGGGCGGCGATAGCATCCGCCTTGCGCCTCGAGGGGGACGTCCCGCCCGCGCTGCGCTCCTCTTCCTCGTCCTCGTCGTCCAGCCTGTCGAAATCGAATATTTTGGCAAAACCAAGGCTGCCCCCTGCGCCGACCCTCGGA
>QFDV01000938.1:12200-28238 GCA_003315845.1 Lactarius trivialis
ATCGCCTACCCCCGTGAATTCCGCATATCGGAGACTGTGTGATCGAGGTCCGAGTCAAGCATCGCGCGCAGAATCTCGGCGCTGTCACCATGCTCAGCAGCAACGTGCATGCATGTCTCATTGTTGTCATCCAGAGCTTGCAGCGGAGCGCGGAGGTTGCGGACAAGATGGAGGACAAATCGGTACAAGGAATCATTAGAAGCTTGATCTCGAAGCGCGTCAGGCCCGCGCTTTCTACGTGCCAGGCAGTGCAGGGGAGTGTAATTGCCACTTTTAGAAAAAAGACTGACATCAGCGCCGGCGCAGTAGAGGATGTCCAGCACTTCGATGGAAGGCTGTTTAAGAGAAGCACAATAATGGATCGGAGACCAAGCCTCGGCATCTGGCGCATTTACCAGTAAAAGAACACCTTCTGAAGAGCCAAGCGAAAGATGAGAGAGGAGGCTGTATAATAGAGTGATGTCTGCTGAGACAACGGCTGAGACCAGCGCGTCCGTGCGCTCGAGAACTCTAGACTTGGGGGATAAAAACGCCGAGTTCGAAGAATGCCCTGCAGGAGGTTGTGGAGCTGCTTCAGGTGCGTCGGGCTTAATGCCACCATTTTCGGACTAGTGGCTTTCAGTCAAGGAGAGAAACGTGGAGATAAGTCAAGGGACATGCCCGAATTTCACGGGAACGATAATGTCGGACCGCTTCTTCACATTCCCAGAGTATCTGAGGATGGTCTAAAGCGTACTGGATGGAAGTTCGACAGTTTCTATCCCGGTGGCCAGGGCACGCGCCATGCGAAAGCTGTTGTTGTGTTTTGAATGGTAGAATCGGACGGCAGGCCAGCAAGCCGAGAACGTCATGCTCACCAGACATTTGGCAACTTCCAAGTTGCCGTCGCGTGCTGCGTCTACAGACAATCATCAGATCTGAGCCGAGCTGCAGGGAGAACCCCACTTACACATCAGAGGCATCACACCGTAAGCATCTTCACCACTGACAGATACAGTGCCACCGCCAGCCTCAAGCAGGGTCACGACTGCTTCAGGGGAGTTCATCCAAGCGGCAAAGCCGAGTGGCGTCACTCCGTTCATTGCCTCTTGCGGCGCGTTCAACGTATATAATGAAACATGTCGATCTTCAACGAGCAGCCGGAGGATGTCCAGGCGACCCGCAGTCATTATTGAAGAGTCAGCTGTCTGCCAGCTGAAGATCGGACAGTATTCAACACTTGAGAGGATCCGAAATGTCCAAGATGTGCGTACCTTTCGCCCGCAACCGCGCACGCGACAGCAGACCTCCCTTTTGCATCTTTCGCGTTCACATTCGCGCCACGCTCGAGAAAAGAGCGGACGGCATGTTCATCGCCGCGAACTACAGCGTCTAAAAACTGAGCATTGAGTGACGTGGAGGCTAATTGTGTAACTGGTGTGGAGGGAATCGTGGATGGCATGCACTGGAGAGGGGGTTGAAAGTGTGTGTGTATGCGTGTGCAGGGGTGGGTAAAATGATTGCGCAGGCTAAATGATGATGGGCGTGAAAAGTAAGCGAGAAAGAACGAATAGAATTTCTAGTCAAGACAAAAAACGCAGGCGTCTTTTTTATTCACTTTGAAAGAATTGTTCACATAGCTGGAGCGCGAGGCGAGCCCAAGAGTAACGCGGCGCTTGAAATAATACGCTGGGCAAGTTGTCGCTCTTGTACCGAATAATGGAATGGTCTGTACCGCCAGAACAAATCCATAGTTTGAGCGGGCCCCTGTTGTCGAGTGACCGCCCATGTTACGCGCTCCGTTGCGCCCATGTCGTTTTAGGGAATACGTCCGACACGTGGATAGCTTGTCTCCGTAAAGGCGTATTTCGCTTGAGTAAGCGATCTTACGTATCTCTTAGCCGCACACAAGATCCGAGTCTCCCGTCCCTGTTCTTATAAGCACGAGCCACGCTGTGGTTTTACTACCACCGTAACCACACCGAGTCGGTGTCTACTATTATGATACAGGCTACAATTTGAATGCATAAGCAGAACATGCGAATATGAATGCGCAAGGTGACATTATCAATCACGGAATGGGATAGAAACAAGATGAAAGTAGTTTGATAGTCCAACAGTCTGTGGGACAGAATAATCATGCCATCGGAATGCCATCGGAAAATTTCACATGTCAGAGGAATGCATCCTGTCCGAGCGTCCCCTACGAAGGTGTCAGTGACATCGACAAACAAGTAATGTCCCGAGGCGTACTTTGACCTGCTCAAAATTTGCGACGGCTCGATCAACGTCCCATCCATTGTTCTGGAGACAATCCACAGCGAACCGAACGTTGAGACGCGTAAGAGTGCAGACTTGTGTGACAAGTGATCTTTGTGGCTCAGGCTGTGTTTCGCTGATCAGTCTTTTGAAGTGATAAGAAAGCAAAGATAACGCACGATTGCTCCCAATTCTTGATGGATAGATGTTGTTGACGACGTAGACGATGTCTGGTTGCCAGACGAGGTCGCCTGAACGAGGAGTGGCCCAGGAGTCCACGCATCGTGGCTGGAATAGGCACGGATGACAAGCTGATCGGAGAGTATTTCGACATCCCACCCGCTCGCCTTCGCCCTGCATGACGATTAAAGGGAGTCACTGATATCCAAACATTCGGGCGTACCTTGACCCCTCTGGCGCAGGAACCAATACGAATGACCGGTCGAACGAACGAACTCCTCCGACCGATTCTGTCGCGATACGATCAGTATCGAAACACTCTCCAGCCGATAAGACAGACCTTCAACAAACTGTCCGTGAATAGACAGGAACAGAGTCGCCCGATCTTCTTGCGTCACTGGCCATGCGTCGATACAAAACTTTTCGGCGGCGCCAGCGATGTCGTGTTTTGTTTGGGGAAGAGTTATCAAAGCGCTTAAAACTTTCTCTCGCCCCACGTGAATGCTCTTCAGCATTTTGTCCACTGCGCCCCCCACCCTACTAAGATTTCTGGATCCTGCTCCAAGCCATGGCGACCATTCCAGATTGCGCTGATTCGGCATCTCTTTTGAGTACTGGAAACCTTGAATTTTGGCGCGGACAGGAATGGATGTATTTGCTTGAAACGAGAACGTAGCGAACTCGTTATACAGGTCTGATAGGGTAGCTCTTTGTGTATCAAACAGTGGGAAGAAGCTAGGAGAGCGATAAGAGACCCGAAAAACAGGGGTAAAGTGTGTACATACCGAGCGAAAAATGATGTGATGATACCACCATCCACTCCGGCGATGAGAGGGGGCCGCATTTGTGC
Organism: Lactarius trivialis; assembly: GCA_003315845.1. NCBI lineage: Eukaryota > Fungi > Basidiomycota > Agaricomycetes > Russulales > Russulaceae > Lactarius > Lactarius trivialis. Next base: position 15,469 of record QFDV01000938.1, read on the forward strand.
CGGGAACTCCTTGGCTGCTTTAAGAGAGCCTGTGGGAGCAGCTGAATGCGATGTCTGCGGGGCATCGAAGGATATCTTCGCAACGGGCTCCTTATCTAGAATTTCGAGGGTCGGGAACCGTCGCATGATATTGCTGAAAAACATTTAGGACCATCTCATTAACAGACGTGATAAGACCTACTTCCTATAGGAGTCCACACGATTGTTCTGGTACTCCAACTCTCGTATAGGGTTTCCAATAAGAATCAGCTCCCGCAATTTCAACAGTTTATCCTTCTTGTCTGAAAGTTGAGATATCGAATCGATGTCTTTCCACACACGCAAATTGTTATGCTCGAGAGAGAGATTGGCAAGATTTGGGAGATAATGTGCGATTGTTGAGATGACATGTGTGGTTTGAAGGTTATTGTTGGCGAGAGATATAGTACGAACCTGGATGGATGAGAAAAACGAAGAAGGGATAGTGACAAAAACGTACTGGTGGCTTGAGTTGGGATGCAAGTTTAAAAATTACTGCCGCCTCTTTCCCTGTACTTCCAGGGATGCCGGGAGGAAGGAGGCCAGCCTTCGAAATCATTTCGTCTTCGGACATTCGCTGTTTGAAGGGTGAGTGGAGTCAGGCAATGTCAGTTTGAATTCAACTTACTTCCAGGTTTAGGAAACGTAATTGGGGATTCCATCGCTGTTGTACGAATCTTCTCCATACTTCGAGGGGTTTCCCTACAGCCACTCGTGTCCCTGGTAGCACTTTATCACCGTTTAGCGATATTGCGTTCCGACGCACACGCCCAACCGCGGCACCACGAATGGCAAGGGGGCCAGAGGAAGGACTAGCGATCCGGGTGGCAAGCTGATCGAGCACCACGAGGGAACGGGTCGACAGAGTAAGATGAACAATGTGAGCTTGGTGTTATCATTCGGAATTAAGCGAGCATAAGACACCAGTTGTGGGGGTAGGGGCAGGAAACAGGAGCATAGGGAGGCAAAAGTAACCTAATATTTACCGTGGGATTACGACTGGGTCCTGGTTGACCTTTGATAGTGTCGATGAGACGTGGTCGATGGGAACGAGGCTTAGGGAAGCCCTTGCGACCGCCTGGCTTGTCCGAGGCGTCGCGCATGCGTTCGTCACGATCCATGAGACCAGCCTTACGCAGTGCAGTGTTGACCAGAGCACTGGGGCCAGAGTGTGAGGAAGCTTGAATCATGGGATGTGGGGTGCTCTAGTGCCGAATGATGGTAGGACTAAAGAGTTGGTCGTTGTGGAAGTGAAGTGGAAAGCGGTGCCACCGCAAGAGACAAGACTGCGGCTAGCAGTGACATGTAACGCGGAGTCACTAACGCGGAGTCACACTCGAGTCACCGTGAAATATGATATCGTTACTTAAGCAAAGCCCCTCGCGTTGTTCTTTCTGTGGCGACGCCCCACCGACTGTGCGGTAGTTAAACGATGTCAGATCGAGAGCGGATGCCGGGTGTCAATGCATTGTCAGGGGCCTGGCGGGTTTGTTAGGCACTGTTAGTTAAGCCGCCGTGACCAACAAACGGGATATTTTCCCACATTATCCGTTTACATTGGTGTTAGCTTATCGTCGTCGGCCACCTCCATATTCGAGTCTCTTTCGTTATTTCGAACCGTTCTCGCTCTAGTCAAGTCTGAATCTTGTCATCACGCGATAAAAATGGATAACCCCCAGCATTATCAACCCCTTTCACACGCACTACAACCTCCGCTTTCACAGCCTTCGCAATATTCTACGTTTCCTGTTTCCAACACGCAACAATATTCCGTAGGCGATTCTCAGCGGGAAGAGGAGGAGGAGGAAGAAGAAGAGGAGGAAGTTGTCGAGGAGGAATTGGATGACAATGATCGTAGGGACCTGAGTCCCTCAGAGTCTCCTCAAAACAAACAAGTCGTGGGGTGTGTATATCTTGTCACGCTTGAATATTTCGGAATACACTTTTTGACTTTTTTTTTTCCCGGGAAGCCCGGCCGCAACTGCCACACAAGTGCACACTCCCCAGATACCATCCGCTGGCCAGCCTTCTGCTCATGGCCCCGAATCCCCCGAGCAGAAGCGCCGTCCAGGTCGTCCTAAAGGCTCTCGAAACAGAAAACCTCGTGAGAGCGCCGGTCCAGTTGGCAAGTCTCAGTTCCCTAGCTATACCATATCCCAAGGTGGCGCACCAGTATTACCAGGCGTCACCGCCCAAAATCAACAGTACTACGAATTTCAGTGGCGCGTATTGAACCTCTGCTCCGAGTTCTATGGTGCCGCAGAAGAGCTTATTGTATGTTTAACTTATCGATCAACGTGACGAAGTCTCAAATCGCACAGAAAGCAACCCCTTCTCTCGTTATCGCGCAGTCATACCAAATGGGGCCGTCCAGTAAGGTCGATCCCTTGACTATGCTAAACGAGGCGAAACGAATTTGTGATCAATTGGTGCGTTCAGACTCGACCACCTCCCCATCTCTCATGGACATTATGTCCTCAGCTTCAAAACCCCAGTCAGCTCGTCGGTCAACCGCCGCCACCCGTCTATCCTTCTGTGCCATATCCGCCGCCGCAGCAAGCATCGACATCCGCTCCTCCTCCGACAAATTCCCAACCGTCGGCTGTCATCACGAACCCTTCTACGTTCGTCATGCCTCTCGGTATTCCGGGTACTTCGCAACCCATGTATCCGACAATGTACGCTACGACCCCATCGCGTTACCCGACCGCACCCTATTATCAATATTCCCCCGCACCTGGCTATTACCCGGCGATGCCCAGCCAGCCAGCCCCCGCACCTCCTGCCTCATCCTCGTCTGCGCCCCCGGCAACCCATTTTGTCTCCTCTTCTGCAGCGGCTACCCCCACTCTCACTATGGCCGCCAGCAATCCTGCAGGAGCGTCGGGGGCCTGGGCGGATGAGGACATTGAACGTCTAAAGCGCCTAGCCGAACAGAGTCGAACCTCTGGATCCTCGAACGAGACCGACTGGGACTGGGTTGTTGCCCAATGGGGCAACACACGCACAAGGTTCACAGGTTTTGTCGCTCATGTCTGTTGCTGACATCTCGTTTTCAGGCATCAGATTCTCCTCAAAGCGACAGCGCTGGGCCTCAAAGAAAGCACCACCCGTGGCGTCAAACGACGGCGAGAGGGAGAGGCTCCAAGCACTTCTGAGGCAGCGCCACCGGTAGTACCACCCATGAGCTCGCTCACTAGCACTGCGGGGGCCGTGCCGTCTCCAGCACAAAGCCACACTACCACTTCTACACCATCCGGCCAACCATCGCCGGCGATTCATAACCCTGCCCCCCCATTGCAACCAACTCATTCCACGACATCAACTCCTACACCAGCTTCGAGCCGACCAACGACTGCAGCACCAGCATCGAACATGCCTTGGCCAATGCCAACTGTCGCTGCGAATACTTCTCCTGTCATTGCCGGAGCATCTCCGGTGCAGGCAGAACAACGGAATGCAAATTACTACCGCCAGGCCCGCGCGAACCCGCCGCCGCCGCCCATCAAAGCGGTTCCCCCTCCGTCGCACCAATTTGTGTATCAACCAAACGGAAAGTCGAAATAAGGACCGTATAGTTTATGTACCACACTGACATCTCGTTGCATTTTCGCTGTTTGTTTTTGCTTTGGTTCTTTCGTTATTCTTTGCGGCTTTCTCAACTGGCTCTTTTTTTGTTGTTGAAATAATAATAAAAGTTGTCGTACGGCGCGCACGGCCCGAAACCGCTTCCCCGAGTGACCACCATGGCGCCGTTCGAGCCACCAGAAGCCGTGTTGACTGGGTTCAAGGAGAGGATCGAAGCGCTTACCCTTCAGGGTATCTTCATCTCTTATTTCGTTTTTCCACTCTACTGACCTGTGGTGCAGGAGACCGCCTTTACATTGGAACTGCAACCGGCAATCTATCCGTGTACAGCGTCGCTGGTTCGGAAGGTACATATTGTTCCTACTTAGCAAGTTTGCGTACATGATGCTACTCAAAGCAGATGCAAAGTCCTTCGCCATTACCCACTTAGAGACCAAGAAAAGCCTCACACGGAAAGCTGTCGACCAGCTCGGGATAGTGAAGGACATCAATTCACTTGTCGTACTCTCACGTGCGTAAGTTATCATCTCTCTTCTCATTCTACTGTTTGACGGCCTCCAAGAATCGCAGGTTACTTTGTTCGATCTCTCTGATTTATCCAAACCCACTCCGCTATTGAGGGCGAAGACCGCATTTTCCTTCGCTGTAAATACGTCGGTGCAACACTTGTACCCTGATGGGAAAACGAGCCGTCCACAGGGTGTCGAGTTCAGCTCTCCAGTCATCTCCGTTCCTACGGTCATTACGTATCTCGTAGTCGGGTGTCAGCGAAAGTTGGTCGTGTATTCATGGAAGGATGGAGAGGCGCAAGAAATCAAGGTACGCCAACTGGGATAGTTCACCCGTTCCTCATGACAATGCTGCAGGAAGCGCCTCTCCCCCATTCGGCACGAACTATTGCTTTTCTAGATCACGAGGTGGTCTGTTTAGCATATGAGGCAGGTCACGTCCTGTTCTCTCTGGCCACCATGTCTACAATTGAGATCGCCTCTGCCTCTACTACGAACAAATCTGGGGCTGGAATTGGCAACGTGGGTATGGGAGCCTTTGCAGGCTTGGGAGGATACATGTCTTTGGGACTTGGAGCAAAGCTTAGGCCATGCGTCACTAATGTAGGTGACGCGGAGGTGCTTATTGCAAAGGACAGTACGTGCATCCGTTTCGTGTCAGATACCGATCTGACCACCTTTCAGACGAGGGTCTTTTCGTTGGCATCGATGGCAAACCATCGCGTAAAGCGCATATATCCTGGCCTGCACCTCCGGAGGACGTCAGTACGTCGTTCGGACGTACACGATTGAACATGTGTCTAAGTCTCCCTTGTCAGGCCTCGTCAAACCGTACATCTTCAGCATTTTGCCCGCAGGAAGCGTACCAAAACCGTCTGGAGATATAGGTACTGCTTCTGGCCAGCCGGCATTCCACCCTTGTCCCGTGCTTCAGGTACACTCTTCGATATCTCTCTTATTATCCCAGTCACTACCGTTTCCATTCAACCCCACTCAAACCACGGCCTCCCAAGCTCCCCCCGTTAATCACATTTTGCGCCTCTTAACGCCGTCTCCTTCTGCCAAATCGCCCTTCTTCTTGGTTAGCACGCCTTCGGATCGGGCGACCGCAACAGCAGAGGGCAGTTCGCTATGGTGTTTTTCCATGAAATCGTGGGGTGTGCAAGTTGATGAGCTTGTGGACGCCGGGATGTATGCCGAGGCTCTGGCGTTGCTCAACTCTATCGACCCTGCAGTTCTGCCAGATAAAGTATGTGCACAAGGTCAAATTGACAGCCCTCCTCCGACTGACTCTCTCATCTCCGGAGGAGCGACGCACGAGCCTGGTCAAGTCACTAGACGCCGTGTCACAGTTCCGTGCAGACGAATATGACCGCGCACTCGACTTGTTCGTGGAGCTGAATATCAACCCTGCAAAAGTCATCTCTCTTTACCCAGAGACGGTTTCGGGTCGCCTGTCCGTCCCGCGAGAACAATGGATTCAGTTGTTTGGTGGGCCTGCAACCAGGGGTGTGAAAGAGGGGTCGTCGTCGTCATCAGCGTCGTCTAACTCTTCAGAGCATGGTGGTAATGTCGACGAGCCAATACCATCGGGGCAACCTGTGGCATCTACTGTGGGTGTGCTGAGCAGGCTTAAAAATCCACTCGATGCGATTCGGCCTTCCGGTGTCAAAGACCCAGAAACAGCATCAATAGTCAGCAAGAGGGATAAACCACGGACCGGTCCGTTCTCTGTATTCCCTAACGTTCTGTTCGTTGACGTTCCGTAGATAATTTCACTCGCTCAGTCGAAGGCCTTCTGCGGTACCTTCCCGACAGGCGTCTAAAGCTCCTTGCGTCGCTTGAGGCTTTCCATATTACACCTGCGCACTCCCACAGGTACGCATCGTTGTCGGACACCTCAAGCGATTCGCTCCGCGCCATCCCGGATGCGCCGTCCTCCTCTCTTACCCCCGAACAGCTTGTTCTGTGCGCGCGGGTCGTCGATACTGCACTTTTCAAATCATACCTAGCAGTGAGACCGGGGCTACTTGGTCCATTGTGTAGACGAGACAATTGGTACGAAGTGGCAGAGGTTGAGGAGATGCTCGCAGCGCGCGGGGTGAGTATTTTATGGGACTACCTACAGGACAGGCTTACAGGATATTCGGTCAGAAATTTTCTGAACTCATTGACTTGTACAACGTCAGGAAAATGCACTCTAGAGCATTAGAACTCCTTCGCCAGTGAGTAGGTAGATTTCGCGCATTCAACCCTAACTCTCACCTTGTTGTAGGTTGGGAGAGAAGGAAGTGGACGTGAAGGACAGACTTGTGCCGTCTATAACCTATCTTCAGAGACTCAGTCCAGACTATGTGGACACTGTTTTTCAACATTCGAGATGGATTTTCGACGAGAACGCTGAGATGGCGTTGGAGGTCGGTGGCATGACACGTGTTTTCACCATTCACTAATACAAGTAAAAAGATCTTTACAACCGAGGAAGTGGAGTTACCTCCGCTACATGTCGCCAATTTCCTTGAGAGCGTCAACCCAAAGTTCTGCGCACGCTATCTGGAATTCCTCATCGAAGAGCGCCACGAGGAGTCGTCCATCCATCACGACCGTCTCGCGGAATTATATCTCAAGATGACCATAGACGCGAAGAAAGCAGGGGATGAAGGTATGCATCACATCGGAACGAGTTTGCATCCCACTTAGTGTTCGATTAAAAGAAAGCCGCAAGGCGGCCTATGGGAAGCTGCTACTGTTCGTTGACAACACCACTCATTATCGTGTTGATCGCTTGCTCGGCATGCTACCGAGCGACGGTACGCGGCTTAGCGTATACATGGCTCGTTGGCAACTAATATATGCACGCATAGACCTCTTTGAAACAAGAGCTATTCTTCTCGGAAGACTAGGGCGTCACGATAGCGCCTTGGAAATATACGTGTACCGGCTGCGAGACTATGACAAAGCGGAGCGGTACGCTGTTCGCGACCATTTTCGCTGTACGACTCTTTGAGCTTTCTTCTCCCATCGATACAGATATTGCAAGCGGATACACCAGCCAGACACCGAAACCCGCAACATATTTTTCACGCTCCTGCGGATCTACCTGCGGCCGTTGGTCCGCACGACGGACGACCTCCTGCGACCCGCGCTCGAGCTGATTGCGCGCCACGGCCCGAGGCTGAACCCCGAGGAGACGCTACAGTTGTTGCCTCCGCTGGTCGCCGCGCGCGACGTGCGCGCTTTCTTGACTGCTGCGCTGCGCGTCCCGCACTTCGATACACGGGTCGTGCGCGGCGTCACGCTTGCGAGGAACGAGCAGGTGGCACGTAAGCTGATGTACTTGGAGGCCAATCGCGTCAAGATCACAGACAGCCGCATGTACGCGTTCTCTCTCTGCCCTCGTGGATCCTCAGACTTGACTTAATTAAAATGCCGTGTCAGTTGTCCACAATGTCACAAGCGGATTGGGCCTAGTGCCATTGTCGTACATGCTCCCGGGTAAGATACTTCCGGTGGTCTCTGAGAGTTGCTCATAACTCATACCAACCCGTACAGCGGCGAAGTCACTCACTATCACTGCCGTGAGGCTTTCTCCAAGAAGCTGAAAGAGACGCGGCAGGCATGACAACACACCCTACGTCTCTTACAGGACACGGTATACAGTTTTATAATTACATACAGATTCTCATCATCGCCAATGTTCCTCAGGACATACACCTGAGATCGTCCTTTCCGTCTCCAAATAAGTCAGGACACACAAGTTTCGGGCGCTGTGTCCTGGCCATTGTGCTTTGGGTGGAAGGCGTTTTGGGAATGAGTGCATCAAGATCAATTTCAGATATAGTATTCCAGCACATAGAATCAGGAGAGGAAAGCGCAGATGTCATTAGCGAGTGTGGGGGTTGTAAGAACGATCGCTGAGGAGAAGCGAAGCCGGACGGGGTCTCCCCTGTAAGACAGGTTGAAAATTTGTTCCAGTCTGGCGTGCGGCCTGATCCCCGAAACGACGCTGGTGAGGTGTGGAGCTCCAGCAGAGGTTGGGGAAGTTTATCAAATATGGGGAGGCTTCCAGTCGCCGGTGAGGGTGTATGGGATCCCCTTTGGCCCGATGAGCCAACGTAATGGACCCTTCGAGATTGGCTTGTCAGGCTAACCGCTGAGTCCAAGTCCCCACATAGCAACGGGGACGAGGCATGATGTGAGGATTTATCCCCGTGTGAAGCAGAGTTGCTAGCAGGCAGAGCTCCGTCAGACTGTGCTGCCGGTAGCCAGGTGTCCTCAATCCGAGCCGAGCTAGAGGGCATCACCCTGTCTGCTCGCCCTTTGCTTGATGAGGAAGCTAGCGGCGAAAGGCGTTCGTGAGAAACAGGACGATGAGACGTAATCTCCTTGAAGTATGTTTCATTTGCTGTGGGGATTGGGGGAAGGTCCAGCATATCACCAATAGCGTTCCAAGGATTATCGCGCGTCAGGAGCTCCGGTAGGAGGTCGGCTTTAGAAGATGATGGTACGAAAAGGGGAGTCGGAACCTTGTGAGTGTAAGGCGAATGAGATAAGTATTGTGAGGGAACAGATTTGGCGAAATTAGGCGTTGTGAAACGAACATAATCAGAGGGAAAATCAGCGCCACAAGAACCACGGGCGGGTGTGGTATCGAAGTCCAGAAGTGTCCCCTCGTTTACGTGAGGCACCTGACATAGAGAAAGTAGGGACCCATGAAGTGTACTACTAGGTAACGGGGACGAGGGTGGTAGCGGCGATGTCGGAAATTCTAAGACATCAAATGAGGGTGAGAGAGAATCCATGGCGCAAACTTTTCTGTCAGAAAACCCTGGGAAAAATCTATCTTGAGAAAGATGAGGTTCCCATGTGTTCATTAGTGGAGCTTTACGTTGAGGAGTGTGATGTTCCCTAGGCTGATATTCGTAGTCAGACGCGGGCTCGGTATATCCTGAATCGTCGCGCTCGCGACTTTTGCGTAGTGGGGAAAAGGGCGGCTTTCTGAATGGACCAAAATGAGGGGACCTAGGACTAGACGTTTCTGAGGAGAGCAATCAGCCTCATGATTCTGGGGCCAGTTGAACCAGAACCTGGTGCAACAATGTCAGGCGGAGTTCCAAGGTGCTGCCTCTCAGAATACTCGCTTAGGGGGCTGCCATCGTAGCAATTCTGTTGCCGAGGAGAGCCGAGCTGCCAATGAGCCCTGATGAGCCAAAGTCGTGATGGAGGCTCGTAACACCCACCCTCGACTCAGAGTCGACATCAGAGGTTAGTGGCGCTGAGCCGCTGTACCTTCGGGAGGAGCTTCGATAATTGCAAAGTCCAACAGTTCTTGAAAACTTGAGAACACGATTCGCTTCTGTTCTAAGGGAAGGATCTTTGGGAGAATGTCCCACCCAGCCGAGAAAAAAAGGTGAATAAGACCGGTGGGGCTTACAGCTCTCACTGTCCAGCGTGTGCACAACTTTAGCCGGTTTGATAACGTGTTCTGAAATGAAAGGCGAAGACAGGCATGAAAACGTGTCGGGTGCATCCGTCCGGTTTGAGCGCATATAGTCGGGTAAATGGGAAAATTCCCTCTGAGCATGTTCGAGAAGGATTCCGGATATGCCAGATGACTCTTCCTCCTTGGATTGTGCCCCGTTTCCCAGACCACGGCTGAGGATTTCGAGGCGCCGACGGCCAAAGTGGCTTTTCTGAGCTCGGCGAGTCGTATCGCGAAATCGCGCTCGGGCAAAGTTCCTGGTAGAAGAGAGGGAAGACTGGTTGAGAAAGGAACTGTACTTGGAAGACCCACCGCTTGCCTCCGGTGTAATTTGCCCCCGTCATAGTTGGTGATGAGACCGTGACAAGAATCACCTAATTCGTTCGGCGGGGTTCGCCACGACCACGTGCCACATTGGTTTCTCTTCTCTCACTTTGCTCGAAGCACAGCGTGTATTACTGGGTAGCAACGCTCTCATCAGTCAGATGGTTACCGTATGCAAGAGGAAAANATGTACAGTTGTGAGAGATATGAAGCTGGAGGACTTGCGCAAAGCTAATCATCTGTGTTTCAAGTCGGCAATTCTCCCACTTCGACTTCGATTTCAAGTTACGTCAAGAGTTACGTCAACTACCATATCTCCCCAGTGCACGTGACAGGGAGACACCGTTCAGTGTCCGACACGCAGCTGCAGGCTGAGCCGTGCTGCAGTGCTGCCGGCCATGGTGAATTTTGTCTTCTTTGTGTCGTCGTTGTTGGTTAACCTTTCCTCGGGTACTTTTCCGAGGATTCACTGTGAATGGTACCGATCGGTGGCTCGGGTTCATTCCCTACGCACAACCACCTGTAGGGCCTTTTCATTTTGAGTCACCGTTGGTGATATCTCGACCTGCACCAGGTACTCTGCCTGAATGTCTGTTCTATTAAATGAACACCGACCATGGTTTCCTCATCCTAACTCCTGTGTATACAGGTCTGGTGTCCGCAGATGACGTCGTCCGTTGCAATGCTTCCCGTCATTATTTGGATCATTGTATGGACATCTTAAGCCCTTAGTACATCCTGCTAGCCGACTCTCTTGCGGAGCCTGATGGTTGCGCATGTAACCTTGGGTGTGATAAGAATGCTGCCGTGACCTACCATGGAATAGTGCTGATATTAAACTTAGATCTGCATCTGACCCAGCGTAAGATGGAACCTGTACGTTTAAACCAATCAAACGCCTGATTTTGCATTGAAGATACGATCAAGGTGTTGTGACACGCAGCGTGGCTACCGTCATCTGGGTGACTATATAACGGCGGCGGCATGATCTTGGTTTCTTTAATTCACTCACCATTCATGGCAGAAACTATCGTGTGAATACATTTGGATTTGTGAGCACGTCTCACGCCCCAGAGCCCACACCTTCGTCCAGCTCGCTAGTTCCTATGTTCTACTCCATCGCTTAAATAACGGGCTGCAAGACCAGCGGGCTGCCTTGAAACTTTTATTTTTTTTGACAATGTTCCCAAGTTTCGAGGTGATCCAGAGAAGGTAAGATATTGTTTTTCTCGGTGGATTGCATTTCTGAGACTACCTCCAGATTACGATTTGGGGTCAGGTGGGTTATGAATCACACGTCCGCGGCAGAATTTACAGTCGGCTGGTGCTGGAAGTGTTGAGGCCCGTATTCTATACTTCACGGTCTCTATTCCGTGCCGCGATGATTCAGTCACCAGTCCATTGTCAGTGGGAAGATTGGTCTCTTAAGATGCGATTTCAAGAGCTCCCCACCACCCACTACGTATGATAAAGCAGGACTGCCATTTGATGCTATTGACGGGATAGGATGTCCTGCGGGTCTTGTCCTTCCTTCAGGCAATTCCTTCTGAAGTTACTGCCCGTTACTTGGGTCTGTGCATGTGCGTACGCGGATGACAGACATATCAGCAACTCTCTCGTCACACCGACTCAACCACCAATTATGGCAACCCACGATTGCTCCAGGCAGCTTCGCCTCTGTTCGGGCGTCAGTCAAATTCGCATCCGGAGACTTCATGTGCCCGTCATCCCTGGCACCAGTGTTTTCGGTGACTGCCCTGGTCTGCCGCACATATCCCAATAATTTTTTTTCAAATAGCTAAACGAAGGTACATCGTTTTCAACAACCCTGTTTGATCTTAGCTTATCTGGAAGAGTGGAAGACGCGGCGTTCGTTAGGGCCTCCCAAATCGATGAGTCGAAGATCACCCAAGACATCCTCAACGATATCTAGGCTCTACCCAGTGAAAACCAAGTAGCTGCCGTTCAGCACTGGTAACTCTCTGTTTGACAGAGCAGCGGCATGATGCGGCGACCACCGACCATGGTCTTACGATTCCAAAGGAACAACATTTTTGATGGTCGGTCTCGTACGAGGCCATCCTAGTACTGTCTTATAGCGCGCACCTTACAACTGTTGTCCCTGTAGACTTCCGCATAAACTTCACGAACATTTTTGTCGCCAGAATGCGGAGTGTCTCAGGCGAGTGAAAATCCCACACGTCCATCACTGGCACAAGGTTCGCGCCGCACACATAATTGTTCAGTTACGGACGAGCTCGGAATGAGCGGTGAATAAGTGTATTAGTGAACAAGTGAACGCGTACGCGAGCGGTGTCTGCACACCAGAAGCAGAACAACGCCTCTCAGTGTCTGCGCACGCTTAAGGGTAGAAACTGAGGTGCTACCGTACGAAACCTTTTTTTAACTAAGCGTACTGTAATAAAACTTATACTGTGCAGAAGCGGGGAAGTGCGATACGCATCAAAACGGTCGGTAGGACCAGGAGCCTGAGGGGATCCGGGCAGGAAAGCAAGCAAGCAAGGAGCGATGAACGCAGAATCGAAACCTTGATCGAGGAGTTGCGCGGGATCTTGCACGACGCTCGCATGGATACAATAATAAAGCCAACAATTGTGTAGTGGCGAAAACGTATACCTGAGATGAGATGGATCTTCAACGTTTCAACAGCTGAAAAAAAATTAACAGGACGAAACGTGACATCATCCCTTTGTCCTAGGCACGATCGATCGATCACTTGATCCATCGAGCGATTCACCAACCCACCCACCCCGATCGATACAGAGTACAGAGTATCAAGGCACAGTACTTTGTGATGGGCTGGCTGCTCCGCGTAACCCGTCCTCCCA
>QFDV01000938.1:28357-53439 GCA_003315845.1 Lactarius trivialis
AGGCATAACCGATTGGGAAGCCTCGTTAGTATACGTTACTACCCACTTCGGTTCTGGAAACTTGTTAACGTAGCTGCGTCTGGGCACGCCACGGGCCTGCATGACCACGACTCTTCGACGAGTTCACATCAGCCTTACTGTGGAGCTTATAGACCTGGCATCCAGTGTCAAAGGCGTCCCAAGTTCCAAACACCAAGTCAGTGGCTTGTCAGTCGTTCACGAGCAAAAACCCGCACCCCACACGCCGCATATTTTTCACCAAGTTTTTCACCCTCGGTTACGGTGCCCGCCGCCCGCCGCGGCGGAGGCGGAGGGTGACAAAAGCCTCCCGACCGATTGGCGGGAAACAAGCGCCTTTTCATTCTTAAGCAGATCGAGTTTTCTCGATCGGTCGTATAGCACCGCCGGTGAAGAGCACGAATACCACAGCGGTGACACTTGTACCGTACTCCGTAATGTACATACCAGTAGCAGGCTTGAGCTGGACGTCGGAGTTGCTGTCGTTCCTGTCCTGTGGTCATGGTCACGGTACTAGGCTGTCGGTAGAAGCATCTCAACCCTTCAACTTAAATGGGTTGTTCTACTACTATTGTTGGTACTGTGAAGCCAGTTGATTCCCTTTCCCAGAAAGCTTGGTTTGACAGACTTTTCTCGTACCTGACCACAGTCAACCCCCTTTTCAAGTTGAGGGCCGTCCGCCTAGACCGCTAGTTATGCTCGCGAGTTATACATAGCCATGACCGGCTCGCTCGCACAATAATGTCAACTGGCACGTAAACACTGTAGAACCTCCCTCAATACCCCCTCTCCAAAATCAAAGGAAGGAGAGGCAGACATCAAGTGTGAGTTAGCAGAATGTACTGTTGACACTTTCGGCACAAGTCGTCGGTGTTTCAGAACATGTAAGCGCAAGTCCTGCGGAAAGACTGCCAGATGAAGTGCGGTGGTATTCAATTGTTGGAGAGTAAATAAGTCAGAGACTATGAAAATAACCAAAATGAGAGTGTAAGCGACAGCTAGTTGTGCGGTGCTAGTACTTTTACTATTATTTATATCCCAGAGTGTATGCCCGGGGCACAGACCGGTCGCAATCCAGTTGCAATAATAAATAAGGTATATATGGTGGTGCTGGTACTTTCAATGAGTGATGGTGCATGAAATCCAAGTGTTACGGAAGATATGACAAAGTGGAATAAATAGTCCGAGGAAACGATAGCTAAATGATTGTGAGAGGGATTGGAAGCAATGAGAGAGGAGAAAACTTGAGCCCTACAATGGAACCAATGAAAGAGAGGAAACTTAATCCCTACGATGACGCCGAAAATAAGGGAGGCGATAAGTGTCTTCCAAGGCCTACGCAAAAGCGAGTTCGCTCAGCCGTCGAGCCTCATCGTCCTCAATCATGGAGACTTGTGCAATGATGCTGGCGTCGGTGTGCATTGTGACATTCAGTGGTGAGAGATGGCTCGGCGGATCCTGGAGCGAGACTGTCGAACGTGATCGAGCACGTGTTTGCAAGGCAGTCATCATCGAGGCAGGTTTTGAAGTCTCTGCAGGTGAAGAGGGGCCAAGTGTTGGTGTACGTTTCTTTGAAATTCTTAAGAAAGCGAGAGGCTTGCGTCGCGGCGGATTCGCCGCAGGGACATCCAACTTTAGACTGACTGGAGCGGGGTTCGAAGAACCGGAAAAGGGATCGAGGTTGTCCTCCGGAAAGGACTCAGTAGTCTCGAGAATGGTGTCTTCGGAAAGAAATCCGCCCTCGCTTCCCTTAACCACGATCGGTGAGAGATTGGCTCGTCGGCCCTTGGCGGGGACGGTATTCGGCTGAGGCGAAGCGAGGCTGTCTCCGTTGTCGGTGAAAACCGTGCTGTGTGACTCCGAAGATGACGAAAAAACTAGCGACGGCTCCGTCGGACTCGAAGGAGACACAGGTGACGCAGGCCGCTGTGTAGGGAACGGCGGCGCGAGACCTTCGACGGGGTGTGACTGTTGTAAGAACGATCTTTTGGAAGAGGGGGACAAACGCTCCTCTGAGCGGGGAGATGAGGGCACAGACGGCTGCGCCAGTCCCGTCGATCCCTCTGAGCCTGGTAATCTGAGTGAAGCCGGTCGCGATCGTCGAGCTACTTTCTCATCGTTGGATCCTGCGGGAGAGGCAGCTCGGAGAGATGGGACTGGAGAATGACGCGCGTCTGAAGGCAGAGGTTTAGGAAGTCCATCTGATTTGGGTAGATCGGCCTCTTCTGTGTCTACGCCGTCACCTGACACATCATTCGACGGAATTAATACTGAATGGAGAGAATCAGTCAAATCTGAGGGTTTGTAGGATTTACTCATACACACCTCCAGGTCCCATTTTAACAGGCTCGTCATCTGTCGTTGGACGCATTGAATCACCAGATCGCCACGATTGCGCGATCTCCTTAGCGACACTATGTGTGCTGCCTGGAGATGACAGACCATTGACTTGGTCCGCATCAATACGCCTATCTTTTTCCGTTTCTAAGGCCGACAGGGCCGGTGGTTTTGGCGGGAGTAGACCTCGAGAGCGTAGCGCTTCTTCGCGACGTTCCCTCGAAGCAATATCGTTCGGAAGATCGATCTGTACTGCCTGAGGTCGAAAGGTCCTGCTATTGATGCTACTTTGTACCTCCGCGCGCTTGGGTTCATCAAATACGGCAACAGGAGTATGGCTCGGTGCAGGAGCCCGCACGCGGATTTTATTGGTCAGGGTCCCAAAGAAAGTCCCAGTGCGCTTTGGTTCGGGGGTCCGAGCCAAGTTTTGCCCCGACTGGACAGTAGAGGAAGAGCTAGGCACTTATTAGACAAAGACAAATGAGGGGGAAAGGCTGGGTGACTAACTTAGGTAGAGTGACTCGTGCGCCGCTATAGCACGATAAGGTCATCGCCAAGGAGAAAGCGAAGAGAGTACCACTTACAGAGACGGATCACTTTCCGGTGCCACAGATTTTGATTTTGACCTGAAAACCGTAAGGAAAGAAATGAGCATCGAGGACGAAAAATATAGTGCATGGGCACGGCGGACGAACTCGTGTCCCCTTGGTATATAACAAGGAGAGCGGAGTTTGGGTGAGCAAGTTACAGTATCTTACCTTCTCGCAAGAGTACCTTCATCATGGGCGGACTTGACAGCTGTAGATGCGCCGATAGGCCTGCCTACGTCTGCGACGTCAACATTGAGTATGAGACATGACAGAAATCCGCAGTATACGCACCTTTTACACATCCACTGGACGAGCTCTGGCTTGATTGTCGCTGTACTTTATTCTTCTTTCCAAGGCCGACGCGGATCATAAAACGCTGCATAGAAGATGGGAGTGTGACATCCATTGAAGGTGGAGGCGGGAGTGGGTTTACGAGGAGCGTCAAAGTGCAGGGGCGGAGCAGTATAAGCTCGGACGTGCGGGGAAAGGGTAAGCACGACGGATCTGGACCCGTGGTTTATAAAAGTGTTCACATGAGTTGCCTAGGTTGGTAGCCACGGGGACGGCACTGGGTCACAAGGTCACCAAAGGAAGATGAATGGCTAGACTCGGTACGCGGTTCCAAATGAGATCCATCCTATTACCTGGGAACAGAGAAATGAGGGTAAGAAGTTTTTTTTTTCTTTAAAAAAAGTGATCGTTCTTCGAGATTGCCACCAAAGCGCGCCTGAGTCTTCTATTTCCAATCCGGGTTGACTGCAATCATCTCAATCCCCGCGATCGTAACGCCTGCCCAACAAACACCTTAATCACTCACCTGATGGCGGCGTCCAATAGAACTTCACGGCCTTTCTCGAGCTCACGTAAAAAAATTGCTGGACGCCTCAACCTAGGCCTCAACGTCAACTGTCAACAAATGGTAAATATTGCCCGTCCGTTTGATGGTTCCCAATGGTTTTTTCTGCTGCGGGTAATAGCACGTGCTAGCAACGAGAGCACACAGATTCCCTAATGCCAATTCAATCCCATTACATCTTCTCAGCAAAGTGGAGCCGTGTCACTATAGTGGCGCTCACTTTTCGCAGCCTCCCGTATCACCCAGCTCCTGTCATAATGTGGCGCGCAAGCTCTCTATAAAAGGGATGCTCTCAGCTTATCATGATCGTGGGGGAAACGTAACACACAGAGTCCGAGGGTAAGTTACTACTCTGACTTGACGGCGCCTCGAAATCATAATTGTCTCAGTCTCACAGAAACTTGAAAGGCACGTTACAAAGGCCTCGCTTCTCTACCATAAAGACGGAGGTACTGGTGCCATAAGTGGCGAACGTGGTGCCAACGCCCACGCCCCACCCGAACGTCGGAACCAAGGCTCTTTGTCCGCCGTTACGCGTCACGCGTCACGCGTTACTCATTTTTTCTAATACCGCTTCACGCTTTTCTCACGCTCACTTCTCGCCACAAGGATGAAGGCAACCGGACCTTTTGGTGTAAGTCGCGTCTTCTTCATTCATTTGTGTGGACTTGCGGTTGCAACTCACAATGTTTCTTCATCTCAGTTGTGGTAGCAGTCCAGTTGCAGTGTAATAGTCGAGCCTCTCTCTCGCTTCACTCGTAAACTGATACTAATTGTATGTATAGCACACCCGAGCAGTTCACAGTGGTGCTGTACTCAAGGCTGTACTGATACCGGCACGGTGACGATGTGGCTTCTCCGAAGCTGAAATACAGTTCATTGCCACGGTGTTTAGGCTTCGTTGTTCAAAACCCCTGCCTGCATCGCGAAGGAGGGAGGGTTCTGCCGTATGAATTTGGAACAAGGGAACCAGCCAGGGCAACTGGACATATCCATCATGTAGGCTCGACCGGCTCTACCGACTCTCGACCGTGCCCACACGACCGAGATACCCTATTCGCGACTCCTGGCGTTGAGCCTGTGCGGCGAGCCGA
This sequence comes from Lactarius trivialis, assembly GCA_003315845.1. Classification (NCBI taxonomy): domain Eukaryota; kingdom Fungi; phylum Basidiomycota; class Agaricomycetes; order Russulales; family Russulaceae; genus Lactarius; species Lactarius trivialis. The sequence goes on from QFDV01000938.1 coordinate 33,253, forward strand.
GATCTGTGGTACTGAGATCTGAGATATTATCGTACTAAGAGACCCGGATAGTAGACTCCGAGGAAGGAGAAAATCCGCGGTTCACCGTTTCGATCCCCATCAGCATCAGGCTCATAGGTGACCGACTGAGCCGAGAACGCGGGGTGCACGTTACGCGTTACGCGTTACATGGCCCCGACCGGTCTCGGAGATCTCTTTTCTGGAATGCGGTTATCGTGCGCCTTGGAGCATTGGTGCGGAACCCTAGTATGTAGCACTTTTATGGGTGACTCGGACTCTACGCGTGTCCTCAGGCTTTCCCACCCTCGGCTGCAACTTATGCAGTACGAATACGAAATGAATCATGATTAACGATATGCGACACGCCACCAATAAACAAATGGGTGCCATGGGTCTCGGGAGTGTAAAGACAGAAGTCCCAGCTTTAAGGTTGAGCTCACCAAGAAGCTTTCTTAGTAAATGTTATTGCGCACGCTATTTTCCCCCCCATTTCTGTGCGCCCTGGAGTACGTGAGCCTGTGAAGCATTTTGAGTATATACCATAACTGGTACCAGTTACGAGTAACCGTCTGCTCTCTAATTACTATGGTAATCATTGTTGTCCTGCCCAATCGTCGTAACACCTCCCCAAAGGGGGGCCAGTGCATACTAGCGGCACATTCATATATGGCGGCCCATCAATATGAGCTGAGTTCCACCTTTTTTTTTTTTGACCCTGAGTTCCACCTTTACGAGATCGAAATTTCACGGTGTCTTCCCTTATTGATACAAGTTAGAAATGATAGTATCGATGAGTGCTTTTCCCGGGCGCGGTCCAATCGGGCTCGCCAGCATTCCCCATCGAGTCCATCAATCCATCATGAAAGTGCTTCAAACTCAAATGAGTACTCTTAACATGGTCCAGAACTAGCCAGATAAACACGCACGCGCAAGCCTGTTACTTCTTCGAACGCGCTTTCCACGATGGCGCCGAGCCCCATTGAAAGAAACTCCAGGACGCTCACAGAGAGGTGGACAGCCAAGGTCGGTGTGAGTTGGGGGCCAAAACTGGGGCTGCATTGCGGAGGATCAGTCACCCGATCGGTGTCGAAATGTAGTACATTGAGTCAGTACCGCGTACACTCACACGCTACCACACGGAAGCGAACTTGAAAACCGCCAATGCGGTATGGAGGAGGAAGCTGAGGTTCGGGCCAGGCTTGTTGACGGACGAGTAGACAAGCTGTATGATGTATGTGAACGAGGCGAACATCTTAGCTAAAACTGAGGTGATTAAAGGCGGTGGGGTACTCCGTCGGAGAAACGGCTTCGACCATCTGATTCTGCATTGATTGCCAAAACCAACGGGGAGGACGTTTGAAACGGACAGATTCCGTTCCACAGGTGTTTGATCCATCTAGATTTCGTACTTCCTGAGTGACTTATGAACGAGAAGACAAACGCTATCTATGACTATAGATCTGATGTGATCCCAAGATGGCAAAGAGCGACCGCACCATAAACACGAAATCCGAGAAATCGAGACTGTCGGTACTCTGAAGGCCTAGTAACTGCGCCAACCGCCAAGAAATTCAGCCTAGTCGACAGTACATCACCAAACCTGCCATACGATGACGGGTAGTAATAGGGAAAGCTTGAAGACGAAGGTGTTTAAGAATATGGCAGGGGCACACAGCGCATAGTAGCTCAGAAACAAGGAGAGTAAGCCAGTGATCGTGAGGGCTGACGAAGAGAAATGTCTGGAGGATCGGGAAGAAATTGTACAATTGGGAAGACTTGATGATGGCCACCGAACGCAAAGAGGCCTACTAGTATCAGCTGTTTGGAGACCCGAGATAAATACACCCAAACCAGTCTTATCTGACTTGACTCGGGAGGTATCTGGTAGTGGGCGCGAGACATTGACGAGATATGTGCTGATGGTCTCAACAGCGCCTTAACCTGAGGGATTGAGGGGGCCACGTACAGTGGGGAATGGGGCCCGGGGAGAAAGGTGACGAAGTCATCATTCTAAGGTGTGACATAGTAGTTAGTACAAATCTCACAGTCATTCTCACGATCCGAATCAATCTAAGTTAGTCACGACATCTACACTTTTACTACAGTAGTAAGTTATATCGAATTAAAGACTGAATTGTAGGCACAATTGCCAATTGCGATTGTCAGTGTCTCTTCTCCAGGGTCCGAGTTGCTTTCTGTCTGGCAGTCACGGTCACTGGCACCAAGAACCTCAATATTGCACCTTACCCAACACCACAACTTGAACCCACTGGCGTACCGAGGCCTTGAAATGCCAGGCTGTCAAGCTCGATCGGGAAATAGAAAACTTGATCTGTATATTCTGGGTTGAGGTAAGTACTCATTCTACCAGCCCGGAAAGTTTGAAAAAATATTTTTCAAAAAACCAATATGTTACTAACCGGGATACATACTAATACAAGATTGGCGGCCGCATCGATATGATAATCAGAATATATAAAAGGTGTGCCCCAAACCGCAACAGAGTGAGGTAACGAAAGAGTGCAGTAGTGTAGGTACCTCCCAGACGAAGCCGGGTACGGAAATTAATCGGCGAAGTACTAGTAACAGCAAGGCCGGTCATTCAAGGAAAAGAGGGTCTCCACGAGGGGCTTGAGTGATCTCAACAGGGGTAAAAAAGTGGGGGTACAAGTCCGGTCTCGGGCTTGAAGACTGCCCAGTCAGCTCTGGAGTGTTCTACTAGGAAGTCCAGAAGGCAACACGAGTCCAAACTGTCTGTATTGGGGAAGTGCGTGTCAGGGGGCTGGACGTGAACCCCCTGAGCGTCCGACGAAGTGGGTAGAGGAAGCGTTCGCACTCGTGTATACGAGGTGATCGATCAGTAAAGCCGCTTGGACAGGATGAACCTTCTGGAGGTAGGTCCATCCGGAAATGGGCGGCGTGGTCTGATATGAAAGCGTGACCGATAGGGCAGTGGTGCAAGTGAGGAGAAGGTGTGTTTCTTAGCTTTCTTTGCTTTAGCATAGAGTCCGTCTGGGGGCCGGGAGAGTAGGCGAAGGACAGGCCTGCCTCGCGGCAGTGGATATGGTGCTCCCTGGCCGGTTTCGTTATATGTATGTGGTCGACGGAAATGGACCAATTCCGTCTTCTCCGGTTCAATCGAGAGATTGGCCCTCCACGGCCAGTCCTCGCACACTGTGTGTGTACCGCGCATGGATCAAGGCGGTTATAGAATACCAGTCCTCCGCGTGTCCAAGATAGTAATCGGACCTCATCACCAACGTACATACCGGGCGTGAACTAGCCGTGAAGTTGTTGCTTTTTCGGAAGTAGGGGGCGGTGTATAGTGCTGACAGGACCGGAGTCACTAGTCACTGGGGAGCCCTGAGGGGAGCCCACAGGTTGGTCTGCCAGTGCCTCTTCTGAAACATAGCAGTTGAATGTCAGTAGTACGCGTCGGTTAGTGAGGAAACTCAGGGCCCATGCGCAGAATGAGAATGAGGTAGGGAAAACCCAAGTTCCGGAGGACTTCTGGCAGGCGGTCTCTGTGTACGTTGTCGAAGCCCTTGATGTCTAATAGAAGCACGGCACATTTCCCGTCTGCCCAGAGCGACTTGGGTGTCACGGGATAATGTCAGGCCGGCGTCCAGCGTGGAGGAAAAGACCCTGGGGATAAGGCGATATATGACAATGTCGAAGAGCGGCGGGCGTTTGGACACTGCCTTTTCCAGGAGCTCCAAGGTCAAAGTCACTGAGACACTCCAGGTCTTGGCCTACAAGTTACTGTAGTCATCCCTCCCCGACTTGCTCCCTGGCTTGGGGATTACCACAACCAGTGCTTTGCGCCACCTGTTCGGATGATAACCTAGGGTGACAAAAGCCGTCAGTACAAGCCGTCAGTACGCATCAGTAAGTACGCGTCGGGAACGGACGGATCAGGTCCTTGCCTCATGACATTCCTCTTTCAGGATGCCTGAGGCCCCTTGCCGAGTCGTTGGCGGAAGTCTTTGGAAAAAAAAAAAGTGTGTTTCATGACTTTCGATGAAACGGGCGTCAAGAACCGAAGACTGCTAATCCCTGGACTCTGACTGGTACGACCTTCGATTTTGGAAACATGACTGGATGCAAAAAACGGGGTGGTGTGGGCGAAATAATGACAATGGTAATGGAGTCACGGTACTACAGCCTGAGTGCAGTGCTGATAGTACGACTAGCTTGCCACACCACAGCCAATCTAAACTAGAAGTTAAATCGCGTTATGCATAAGACAGGTGCCATCCTAAATTACAAGCGCTTCATCATCCTGACGTCAAGAAAGTGAGAGTTTCGAGTGGTCATATGGGGCACACCTCATTGCAATGGTTGACCATTGAGCTCCACCCACCTCTGCGCAACGTTAACCCAGTAGAGAGCAGGGCGTACGTTGTCCGGAGACATTTTGCTGACTATAAGCCCTCTTCGTGCCCACGCATCAACAATCCAGCTTCCCCAAAAGAACATCCACACCATGGTCCACAACCAGCCTAATGGTCCTTGCACCTTGAAACCCGTCTTCTCCCGCCAAACCACCTCAAGGATGCAGCCAACGCCCATCATGAAGAAGAAAAATGTCACGGACGACAGCTCCGTCCCGACCCCTGCGCCCCACACGCCAAAGTCGTGCATAATCCCCGAAACAATGAACGCCCCAAGAACGCCGGCTCCTCGCCCGAAGAGTCGCGCCGCCGGCTTTGCACCGCAGACGATAAACGATCGCTTGAAGATTTGGTGCCACCGCACTCCCCAATATTCTCCCAGGCTAGTCCCTCGCCATGGTGCATGGAAGAGGGGAGGCCACTGTTCCCCGACTTGACCGCAGACGGTCATCGCGATGAAACCGATGAAATAATACGTGGCCTGGAAAGAGGTGCAGAGCCCAAGCGGACAGATAAAGGTCATGGCAACCACTTTTCCGTAGCGCAAGAGAGGCGGCAGGTCGGGATTGAAGATCGTTCCGCCATGGCGATGAGTGGGATACTTGGATGGTGAAAGGTCCCATGACTGCTGTGCGAACAAGACAAAATCGAAGAACACTTGTGTCTTCACGAATGCTACAAGAAAGTCGATCGGACCGCTGGGAGTAACTGGACCCGAACTCGGCGGGACGTAAATGCCCTTGCCCCAATTCCAGCCTATGCCGCGGCCGTTGAACGTCAGATCAAAGGCATTCAAGAGGGCGCCTTTTAGTTGGGTTGCGAAGTCTTTCGGCGCGTCGGCGGGAAGAAGGGAGAACCGCTCCCGCACGAATCGTTTTTCCGAAGTCGCAAAATCGATGGCACGCATCATCAGAAAAGACATGAACCACTGTTGTCCAATGCGTCAGAATTCCAGAGCACTCCTGAGTTAATTGAGGGACAACGACGCACGCATACGGTCATGCTCGACAAATTACGTCCAGGCTCATCGGATTCATCGAAATTGTACCTTGTAGAGACTCTCCAAGCCAGTGTTCCCATCACGGGCAGTATACTCAGGCGTATCGCACGCGTATTCGGAAGCTGGACGAGAACGCCGAGAATATAGAAAATGAGCAGCACGGGAACGAATTGCGTGAGCATGACATGCCGCGTAGCTGGTATGCGGTCGGCGATGGAAGGGACGAGGCCATCAGGGAGCAAGCTTTCAGGAAATGTACCATCAAGGCTAGACTAAATAAGACACGGTTCGGCGGTTGAGAAAGACTATACTTACTTGTCGAGATGTCTTGCAAGAAGATAGGGAGGAAACACTTCCAGAATGCCCATCTTGGCTGTGAGCAGTCCGAGAAAAACAACGACGAATGGGAATGGGATGACAGCGTAAGTGGGGGGGCAAGTCTGTTATGCACGAAATTTATAGAACCGTCGACTGGCGAGCTAGTAGGTATCCCTACCGGTGGAGATTTGACATGATGGATGGTGATGGCCGTGACTGCGGACCTGAATTGTTGGCGAGCACCTTCCACAGCTAAGCATAAGCTCAGAACTAGGATCCTATCTTCCATGCGACCATGACGGAGTAGTTCGGGAAGGCGCAGTTCGGTACCATATAGCTCATCCACTCAGCGCCGTTTGCTGTTGCTGAACAGCTTAGAACGCTGTCAGAAGACGTGGCTCAATTTTCACGAGCATATCCGGGGCCGAATATTGTCAAACTACGTCGGCCAGATATGCAGGAAACCCGGGCCCCTGCAATTGAAAAATCAGCGAAGCGCTGGATGACTGCAAACGGTAATCACATGATCACACGTAGTTCGGCTGCCTACCGGGCCGCCCGCCTCAACTAACCGTGCTCCGCTCCGAACACTGAAGTCTTCAAGCTTCAACGTTCAACGTTCAACCCCCGATTCCCCACTCAGCTTGTTGCATGGTCGCATGTCAACTCGCGCGGGATGGGTAGAAGTGGCTATGTTGAATAAGTATGTATAGACGTGCTGTGCTATCTGCGCAGGATAGACGCCGACGCATTCTCGATGAAGGTGATAGTACCGTGATACGATGAAGCTGGCGTAGACCGTTTACGCCGTTTGACGCACCGAAACAAATTATTGGATGTTGTTCGCCTAACTCAGACACAAGGAACATTCCGCAGCAATTTATTAAAGTCAGGGGCGGGGACACAACGATACTCGTGATGATGCATGATCAGTGATGTGGCAGGCCATGCACCGGAACCGAGATCCATTCAAGTCAAATCACAAATCATAACCATCTAGGAAACGACGTCCCCCTTACAGACGTCCATACTGGCGTGGAAATAGTATGGGAGCCGAGTCGCGACGACCTACACCAATCCCGGCAATTTCGAATGAAACATATTCTCTAGGATAGTACCTTGTTGGCCCTGCAAAAATCACGAAAGGTGAGTAAAGTTACCTGACTGAAGCCGCAGAACACTAACTTGGGACTGCGTGGATATTAGATTGGATAACGGATTGACGCTGTCCAGAGCATGGGCAAGTTTCGTGGCGCCCTCGGTCACTGCAGCCTGCGTAGCCCCCATCGCGGCAACAGGATTAGTGACTGACTGAAGGGCAGCACCTGCGATCGCATTGGTGGTTCCCACTGCTGCCTGAATTGCGTCTTTTGCGACGGCACTGGTATTTCCAACTGTTGCTTGAATGACATCTTTTGCGACTGTGGGGACCAGGCTCTCCCCCGCAGCGGCGCCCTGCTCTCCAGACAGGAGGTGTGCGACGTTCTGTGCGACCTCGAGTTCGCCATGTTGTATGTGAGAAAGGCCTTCAGCTATACCCTTTGCGGCGCCATTCATGAGGTTAGCAGTCCCATTCAATCCATTGGTAGCGAGTCCGGCGACATCACCCACGACGGCGCCGGCGCCGGCGGTGGCCCCACCCAGGAGGGCGGCGGCCCCACCTGCGAGAGCAGCAGCCCCACCCGCGAGGGCAGCAGTCCCGCCCATGGCAACCCCACTGACAGCACTAAGCCCACCAACCATACTTTGGGGCAAACTGGAGACAAGCCAAGTGATGGTACCGATCGTCAACACGCCGTTTTTATAGAGCTTGAAGGCTATCGTGAATATTGAGGGCAGTTGCGGGAGAAACCTCCGAAGCGTAATCTCATAAAAGGAGACGAAGGGAGGTATGCAAAGGAGCTAGTGTGAAATGTGAGTCTGTGTGGAACAAGGTGTGGTAGCTGGGGCATACGATAAGACTCAAGGCGTAGGGTGGTATGAACCCTCGCAGAAACGAGAGAAGGCGAAGCAGGATGGCAAGACAGATCTGCTTGAAAGACGCATCCCAGACAATGGGAGGCTTTGGCGTGGCCCAATCAAGTGCTCCTCCGGATAATAGGTCAGATGATTGCGATAGTAATCCAGTGGCTTGTGATAGCAGGCCGGGCGTTTGAGAGCTCTCAATGGGTTTTTGACTGAAGCCGTTTGTTGGAAGTATTCCGCCAACTGCGTTCGTGACCTTTTGACGAAAGGAACATCAGAAATGTAGATTCAAGCTTTGACGAAGCATAAGAGACATACACTGCCCAATCCTGGGAGCAGGTTGAAGCTGGACATGGCTCAAAAGATGACGTTGTGGCCACGGATCCAACTGAGACGCTCGCAAGCCAAGCAACCTTTATCGTGAGTTCACGAAAGGTGAACGAGTAATCTGTATTGCTGTCATCGCGCGCGGGACTCATTTATTTGGTACGCAGGGAAGCCGTGAGAATGGACGTTATCACGAGGAGAATTGACTCAACTGGTATCGATTAACAGTAATCGAACGTTGAAAAGGTCGACTGTCTGGCGCTGATCATTGGACGTGTCCCGAACATCGAAAAGAATGGTGCTCGACTCCGAGTCGGTCATGCGGTTCCACTGACCATATGAGGTGTGACATAGGCATCGGAGGAACGCGAAACGCACTGAATGAAACCGAAACCCATGATAAAAGATATGCACGTTAAGAAACTGCCTAGTCCTTGCCGTTCTGGAGGCGGAAAGCCACGAGTGCGCGTGCGCTTGCTCCAGGTGTAAGTGTTCAGTGTAAGCATCCGGATACGACTGAGCGCACGACTCGGAACCGTGACGGTGTCGTGCTTCCATATCATAGTGCTTCCGCAGATTCCTTAAATGTCGCAACGCATGATGCATCTTGCGATGAGCCAATCACAAAAAGGTTATGGGCCCGCGCCAGTCAAAAGCCCAGTCACGGTGGTGTCTAAAACGAGCTATATGTTTCCGGCTCGGAATCCTATTCGCTCCCAGCATATATACCTCGATATGGGGACGACACCTACCATCGTCGATCTGGCGCGCCAAACTTCGCGGTATTGGTGGTGAGTCGTTCATTAGTGAGGGAGATGACCCGAGAAGCTCCAGGCGTGACCTGGATTCTCGAGTTCCTCCTCACCCTAGCTCGTTCATCAACTTGAAGTCATTGTCTTGTCCGCGTTCGTCATGTCTCCACTACACGTGTCCAGTGTGCACCATACTAGAACTCCAGCGATTTTACGAGCCCATTTGCCAGTGGGCCAATGTCCCATCATCAAGCCTAAGTGCTTTATTTGATGCATCAGTCCTGCATAAGTTTTTTCCCCGAGGGCATATATTCGGCTGCGACAAGTTGAAGCGCTTGGAGAATGGCCGGGCATCCGGAGAAGAGAGAAGTACAAATAGCAGGTGGGAGCAGATCACGGCCATGATCACGGCTGTCGTTTAGTACCGTAGAGCCGTATTCAGTTACAGTAATACACACTGCGTGGTAGCAATCGCGCCACAGGCCCATCACTGAAAAGTGGCACTCTCTTCATGCATTCATGGGCCAAAAAATCGGTTATCAACTTGCTTCGCAAGGTCATACAGTATTGCCTTAGAATCGTAACGAGGGGTACAGTACATGTGTGGCGTGTACCAGATCTTAAACACGACCAAATAAGATCTGGATTGTTTAGCGCCTCTCATGCGTTTCTTTCCTACAGCGAAATCCAATGTAGGGGGCCCCTGCCCTATTTAGGTAGGCCAGCTGATTTCGAAATTTGACAAGCGGGGTTTGTAGTAACTGAATAGGTTTGAAATTGCAATCCATACATTTCTCGTGGGAAAGTACTTCGGCATAGTCGCCGGAACACCCATTCAAACTCATTCAACTTCAGACTGTTCTTGTTCCCGGAAAAAAAAGGGCCCCCTACATTGGATTTCGCTGTATCGCCATCATCGTTTAAGTTGTCGGCACTTTCTGTACAAGCTCGGCTATTTGCTCGATACCAGGAAATTTCTTTGGACCTCCAACTTCTTTCACACGTCTTCCTTAATGGCAGAAATTGCCGATCTTTGCTCTCCCTTGGCTCAGCGCTCAGCAAGCGATGTCGGTCACCTGTCCTCTGGCTTTCCTTTCGTGCTATCTTGCGGGTCAAGGTCATCGACTGTTTCCTGCATACCTACTATCCAGCTTGCCATGCATAGCCTAGTATTGACTCCGTACTGTTCGCGGTCATTTCATCGTTTAAATTCACCTCTCACTTCGCTTTATGGTACACTGGTTAGGAGCAAGAAAAGGGTACAAATCTTGGGCTCGTGTGAACGAACGCTCACGTGTACGAACACAATCCGGTCAACTTGAGGTATCAAATTATACCAAATGCCAAAGCAAGGTTATTGTCGAACAAAGTTGACAGCTAGTGTAGTACAGGGATTAAATATGATGCCTTGGAAATCAATTAGTGAGGGGAAATATTTGTGTAAGACACTCTGCGCCGCCATCTGATTCAGATACGACGTTGTCATTGCACTAGCAAGCGCCTTGCCTACTATAACGCTCCGAGTCGTCCTCCGGAAATCATGTTCTCTCAAGGCCATATTATTGAGGGACGCTCATCGTATGGCCAAAAATTCAATATTCAACTCATGCATCATGCCTTTGTCGGACGACGGTTTGATGGAAAGGCCCTGCGAGGCTGCGACAGGAAAGGCGATAGACACAATATGGCCCGGGGTCGCCGCTTCCCGTCTCTGTGGTGGCCTGAGTCTTTACTCTAGGCTCAACGTCTATCACAAGTAGAGGCCTGGGGATTCACTAATGCAATATTTCCCTGCACGCGGTGCTACGATTAGTAGCCTTGCTTTCAATGGTGCAAAGATTCCCGCCGTAATCTTTCTTCTAGAAGGGGTTGCTGTGGTTATCCAGTCATCGTAACACATTGCAGAGGAACGTGGTTTCCTCGACACTGCGCGTCGTCTCAGGATCACGACCGGTTCCGTGGACAATTATGAAAGCGAGTCACACTGGCGTGGTCGGCCAAGAAAAACTGCTAGGCGGCGTCATCACATTGTTACAGTCGGCACCAAGCTGCGCGCAGAACACGATGGACGCGGCGCCAAAGAACTTCACAGCTCAATACGTGTCTTGATAGATGTATCACCGGAACGTTTGACCACTTGATCAGATGTTCCCGCGAGATGTCTGGCGTGGGAGAGCAGGGGGCTTCCCCAAAGCAGAGGAAAGGCAGAGGACAAACGCACTATTCCATTCTAATGTCAACCATACAGAATGACCCCGAAACAAAGCAGGGACCATGTAATCTGCAGAAATTTGTGGAACGAAGATCTGTCGGAACACTAAGAGATAAGGATCATGTCTATTAATCAATCGCGGAAACATATTCGCGAATATGCGAGCAAGCATCCGGTTTTGCCGATATTCGGGTGCAGAATAAGAATTCACTCGGGATCAGGCTGTCAACTTCAGCGATTTCTCGGCTTCTGCTTGCGCGGCCTTTGGGGAGCCAATTAGCCTTGGGGCGGCTGGTCTTGTGGAGTTCGTACCTTTACTTGGTCAAGCCCTGCCACCAGATCACCAGGAGAGAATGTTGGAATTTTCTTCAATGCAGTTTCAAGCTTCGAGCCACTCGGGCCGTTGGATTGAATTTCATTGAGGAGATCGTCCACATTGATGGTGGGATTGTTCCCAATTGGACCTGCACCCTTGTAGGGGCCGGCAGTTAGGCTTGTGACGGTGGGGAGCCTCACGCCACGTGGGAAGAGGGTAAACAGCGTCCCCCAGATGGAAGGCAAAAATGGGATCGCAACCCTGACTCGGCGCTCGTAGAAATTGATGAAAAGTCTGAGCGGCAGCGTCTGTCGCAACAAGTTTGAGTGGGCTTATCGAGCGGGACCCGTACACTTACCAAAAATCTCCAAATCAGAACTCTGATGAATTTGAACGTGGTCAAGAACCAGCTCAATGGTATCAAGATTGTAAACTTGAGATGTTCGAAAAACTCCTGGAACTCATCGCGAAGCCCCTTCAGACGCTGCGAAAATGGCTTGTCTGACTTGAAGATATTGATTTCTGGAAGTGGGATCTGCGGTCTAGAGGTTAGACACGTGGATAGATAGCACCAGTGACTACCGACTGCGTACCGAGCCGTTTGGTACTTGTGTAGACATGATAGTAGGTGAAGGGGGCTCTTTGGCAGGATGAATCTCTAGTGGCAAGATGCTATCGTGGAGACGATTGTGTGCTCTGTTAAAGACCTTTTTAAACTCGGTCGTGACCACAGCCATTGATACCTGTCACCTATGTTGGCATCCCCCGTCAGGGCGCTCTTATTGTACCTTATCGCGTTCGATCTACAGTAGAGAAAATCACGTTGGGAGACCTGTGCACGAATTGGTGAATACACGTGCTTTGTGCCTATCGAGACACGATGTTGTCCGGGTAGTGTAACGGTAAAATTGGCACCTACAAGAACGCCCGAAGGAACGCAGCAGCTATCATGGTTCCGCCCCTGGTGCCTGCAAAGTACCGAAACTAGTTTTATGTAGCAGTGACAATTCCGTCATTACTATCAGGTCCGAGTCCGAGCCTGGAGCCTGAGCCAGAAATGCATCGTTCGTATGGAACTTTTCCAAGATGCTGGCCTGAGTAGTAGAAAGTGGGAGCCAAACATACACGCTGGCATGTGAAAAGGAGAGTCCGCCAAGCGAGAATGATGATGACAGGGTGCGCCGCTTCGATGGTGGCTCGATAGTGGAGTCATGGGAATGGATGTTGTATGTGTGTACATTTACTGCCAGTCACGGTTGGATAGCCGCTGACGCCCTCTGCACAGTGACTATGCCGACTCGGATTCACCAGAAAAGGTTGTATGTAAGACGTAGCCCAAGAACAATCGGCTTCGGAAAGTAGTCGGGATGCGCCTTGCCTTCATACCATGGACGGCGGACGAATTCCGGATGATCGGATGTGGTGTGGTTTTTGACAGGCTTCAAATTCAGTTGAACGGACTGTGTACGAGATTACGGGCAACCGGGTACCGGGCCCGCCACTGTGAGTCCGATTTCCTCCTATTGCAAGCAGCCGACTACAACTGTTCGACACTTGGTTCAACAACCTCAACCTGGCGCGTCAACCGCGTTGTTTTTCTTTTAAAAAATTTCCGTCTATAATCCGGGACAGTACAGAGTAGTCATCGGCGTCAGTCGTTTGGAAATCGACAAGGTTCGTTTCATCTCTCATCCAGTAAGTACAGTAAGCGCGGCGCGGCGCGTTGATCATCACCTGCATTAGCACCGGAATACCACCGGAATCATACAGGCCATTATCACGAGGCCATTATCACGTTCAGTCAGCAACTTGCGAGTGATCTAGTCTGCGGATTCAGAACCACTGGCATTGGTACAGGGTGAAACACAATTGATTGGGGGAATATAACTCTAGGTACGGTGCAATGATAGTTCTGTCGGAAAGGCTTACTGATAGCTATCGGTACCGTGATCTAGTACATTCAAGTAGAAATGATACGAAGAAGCGGATAGTGAACACGGACACGGTTCCAGTAACGTACTTTAATCAACGATGCTGGTCGTTGTCTTATAGTATAAAATGGAATTGCTTACAGAGGCAGCACCAGTCTATTGGGTAGGAATCATTGGGGATGGTTCGCGTGATAAGAAGGTTGACCTTGATCGCGCCATGTAGCGAGGCCCGGTTCGGCTCAAGTGCGACATCATTCACGGTGGAATGACTGTCCACAGTTGCGGAAGCGAGAATGGGGAGCGCTCTGTAAGGCCCTTGAGACAGGGAACAGCTTCAGTTCCGTTCTCGTTCCCCTAGTACTCTCAGAAAATGTCCTCGTAAGGGTGAATCAAGTACGTCTGATAGGCAGGCCAGGTGCGTCGTACTCGAGCAACAGTTGTAGGCTTTTGATACCTTTTCCTCAATGCATTCAGCGTGATGCTCAGCCGATCCATCAGCATGACTATCGCTCGTGTCAGCACATGGCGCTTCCACCGTGGTGATGACTGTTCTTTGCATTAGGCAGAGGATTGTACTACGCAGTGATTGTAGCACCAGATGCGGGTACGTCAACTGTTTCAACCGTCTTTATGGGAATGCTCTCATGTGCGTTCTGCCACCCATCAAAGGCCGGTTATCCGTGTGCCTTGCCAGTTCGACAGATAACTCATTGGCTTCCAGAGCAAGATCCACAATAGAGAGTACCCAAATTGGGGCCAGATTCCTGATAGATGTAAGATCAACCTCTGGAGAAACATGCTTGTTGGAAGTATTGCACCTGAGGATCGGTACCACCGCGAACCAGATAGCAGACAGCTGAGGAATCAAAATCTTAACAAGGAAAGCTTGGAAAGCGCTGGTCTGCCGTTCTGTTGGTGAGAGAGCCTTCCAAAGGAGAGTGTACGTACGAAAATATACCATGCCGCAAACAGCCATAGACGATAAATGTTTGCGAGCCAGTCGAAGAAGAGCAGTGTAGCGCCTCGAAGATGCCATTCGAACTCCTCGAACTCCCTCCAAGAATTCTGGAAATGCTTCCAGACAGGACTGTCATACGCGTTTGTGAAATTAAATTCAGGAAAATAGCTATTTTTCGGGAATAAAGGAGTGGACGAGGATTCGTAATGCGTGTGCATGTCATTTGGGGGTTTGGTCGTCGCTGGAAATTGCGTGAAAAAAGTATTGGTAAACATTATTAAAACACCATACCATCGGAGTCGGTGGATGCGAGGGGATATCCGATGTGACTATCAAGCATTCCTGGAGCCAGAGATAGGATTATTACCTCCGGTTGCCGCGAATAGACACCTATTCTGCTTTGCACACTCTCTGGGTCCTGACGATAGTTGAGTGGGGCCTTTCTTCCAGTGGGGGGTCCTGCCATGGCACCAGTGAGATAGGGTATGAATGTAAGGCACGGTCGAGAGATGATATTGTTGAGAACGGGGTACAGACCGAGTTGGTTTACTTTCAATTGGCTCCTAGGCTCTGAGAAAATATGGACATCTCGTTTGGCGTGTTGGTACATGGCTCCTTGAAAGCGAAGAAGCAACAAGTGTCACGGTATAGCTTTATAAGTAGCCCATCCATGCCGAATTAAACCTAAAAGCGCTTGTGGACTATTCTCTCATAGATCTGGTGTTGTACAAGTGGAAATCCACTGATACGGCTATCAAAGGCAATGAATCAACTCAGATGTCTGTAAAAAGACTCGGAATCAGCACTAATATTCGAGTGTGTGATCACCCAATCACCCACCACATTGGCCACCACATCGGGATGGGTCGACCTGTAGGCGTGAAACTTGAGGCCGTGGTGATGATGCTGCATATCCTTTATGGGGAACTGGTGAAACTCCAGGCACTCTCGTTCTACTTGAGGAATTGTGGGGTCATTCCAAAGCAACAAACCATCCATGTTGCGTCGAGGTTCGCCTTCGAGGTTGGCACTGGCGACATGCGTATCACGAGAGGATGGAGTTACAGTAGTTAACATCAATAAAACACCACACCATCGGCGGAGGCGAGGGGATGATATCCGAAGTGACTATCAGAATCACTGGAGCCAGAGATGGGACTACTGCCTCTGATTGCTGTGGATAGACGCCTATTCTGCGTTGACCCACTCCAGGTTCTGATATAAGTTGAGTGGGGCTTACCAGGGGGTCCGGCCGGGGTACTACTAGGCGCTGTGTACGACCGTGGTCATTGAGTGGTCATTGGTGCTGCATGCTGTATCCTCATGGAGGAACTGGAGGAACCGGCGAAACCCGACGCTCTAGTGGAATCGTCGGGTCATTCCAAACCACCAGCACTTGTACGACATACTTGCGGGCCACACCTCAGATCAAGCCTCAGATGAAAAGGTATTGAGGCACTGTCAATGCCTGCAGTTACGAACCACGTAACAAAGCATGCCCAAAGTGTGCCTCTGTGTCTTGCTCATGCATGATCAGTGTCTTTGACCCGCGTGTACCTACTTCAAGTTGGCGCTTGCTCTGGTACTGGTTAAAGTGCTGTCCTCAATTTCAAGTTAAGCTCAAAGTCAGCGCCAACTTTGAGTCAGAATCAGATCGGATATAACAAGAGGCTAATAGTCACAAACTTGAATGGGATCGTTTGTGACGATTCTGCAATATTTTCCATACTGCCAGTGGTGCTCTTCACATTACTTCGTTTTGCATGAAAACTGGGTGGTAGAGGGCATTTGTGTTCACTGGCATCAGCACCGCCTGATATTTTGTAAACTCCCAAAGTTGGCCGGTCTAAGGTGGAATACAGAAGCATAGAGCGTAGTCTTTGTGTGAACGGACGAGGCGGTGATCATCCCTCTTTCCCGTGCCGCCATCCATCCTCCCAGGTTTTCGACTGATTCAAAGAACCAGATCACTTTTCTTTCCAATAATAGTCGTCAATATCTACTATTTTCATCTCTATCAAACAACTGCCGAAAACCGCCCAGCAGGACATGCCACGTGTCCCCGAGAGGTCCAATTTGGGCAGTTGGCCTTTTTTCCGGAACACTGATTTTCTGCAGCAGTCGATAACTGCTGTCACTCATCGGGGGGTTTTCCCTATCAGCCTAGCACAGTAGGACAATCCGCCTAACACAAATCCGGGGTCGGGTCAGCTACCCACGCGCATTCTGTTGATTGGCGGTTTCCCTCGTGCTCAAGTTCGTACCCAAGAAAGCAGCAGATGAGCCCTTTCCTGCTACATCAAAACCACACCAAGCATGGCCCTCGCCCAAAAGAGGTCAACAACTGGATCTGGTGAAGGGGGGTAGACCAGGTGCGTCCCGCTACTGGCCTTTTGCCACCCGTCTGCCATTGTGCCTTTCGTCGAATGCCATTTGCTACCCTCAAATGCTATTTACTCATATGCCATTTGCTGCCCTCATATGCCACTTTTTCTGTTTGCTGCCGGCTGATCACCGCACGCGTCCCCGCTACTGCCTTATGGCCACCTGCTCTCGGACCTTGGCCACTTCTCTGCTATTTTACTTCATCGGTTCGCGCCCCGCTTTCAGCTGTGATCTCTGCTTCGATATGTATGCTACGCGACACATTAACACATCAAATAACAGTTTCAGTTACCATTCACTGCTGGCCATTTGCACATATCCTGCTATCTGCCATTGCCATTTGCTACCATTCTGCCATCGTGTTGTTCAGCAGATACCATTTGCTCAAGTGCCTTTCCGCGATCACTGTGCGTGCCCCACTATTGGCCATTAGCGGTTTCCCGGCAATTTTGCTACACATCAAATGCAATTTGCTACTACTGCTGGCTACTACGGACTTACTGACACCCACTCACCGTCACCCAGGCCGCCCCAGCCAGTTCTGGCACAACTGTGAAAGTTTGGCTTTTGAGTCCCAACAAGGTACTCGACAGCGGTAACAACCCGATGGAGCACAAGATGTGCTCATATCTGAAGGGGCAGCTGAAGTGTTGAGCCCTCGTTTTTTACGTGGCCTCGACGGTCACCATATCTTTGCCAGTCTCAGGGCCGCCCCCAGTGGGGGTACTCCCGAAAACTGCACCCGCCCACTTACACACGGCGCTAGCCCTGATCCCAGCAGTTCCATTCTTTCTTCCACTGCTTGTGTCTCCCCTCCAAAGGCCTTTCCTGATCCAACCCTACTGGCCACATGCCTCATCCCCTTTGTGCGAAGTCGGAACGACACATACACAAGGTTCCGATCGCAAGCTGTCCAGGGGAGTAGGAGAGCATCTGCCGCCCCCTCTCCTTATTGGCACCGCAATCGATCTCCGCGTTGTGCAGAAACCCTCACCATGAGAGCGCCGTCATAGATGCTTCCTAGGAGGTCGGTGACCCCAAACATCCAAGGGGCGACACACAGTCCCGGCCGGTCGCTAAGCCGGTCGCACTACTCCCTACTACTCCCAGACACATGCAAGCACACTAAGTTCCGGCTCGAGCACCCGGCCCCTCCAAGCGTCTCAATGTCGCACTACAGTAGCAGCACCTGGCTGATGGTACTAGAAGCCGGGGCCCCTGGGTCAAAGTTGCCCGATGTGTCGCACCCGCTCTACTAAGCGCAGGCTTTAGAACAGTTGCACCAACGACGCATTCAGCTTGCTGGACCCGATAGTGGCCCTTCCCCCCCACTACTGTATAGCTCTACAGCGAACTGCCACCAAACATGACCATAATACGACCGAACAACAACATGCGGACACACCCGGAACCTTTTACCGCTTGTTTTACCGTAACGAAGTGGGTGACTTCCCGTAGGATTTAGAGGCCTCCAGAGTCAGCTATTGTCTCTGCCCTGAAAAATTCCGGATGCACCCGAGTCACATAAAATAAACTGGAGGTGACGTCTCGTGCCGCGGCTAATGCGCAGCTGCTTGGCCATTTATCTCCGAGTCTTGGCCTATTGTGAGGCTATAACAATGCAGCCAATCTCAAGACGGGGGCAAATAATTTCCGGAGATAGTTGTTTTTTAAAAACTCGGCCTATCCTCGTAAATTGCTATGCCCCTGTTTTGAGATTGGCTGTAGTGTATGACAGTGCTACAATAACGATGCGACATTAGGACGGCGGCCCCTATTGTTTCCGTGTTTTCTCCTTCCCGCAGCTTAGCACGTATAAAAAGCGGAGGCGACGAGATGCAGCTCCCCACCATCATAGGCAGCCTGGGTTTCAGTGACACACCGAGTTAGCAAGCAACTAGCAAGCACCAATGGATTTCTTCACTTCGCTCTCTTCCATTGCTTCCATCTTCTCTGAGCCCAAGCCGGCGCCAGAGCCCTCGACTCCCATCGACTCTGACAGTTCTTCAGGCAGCGGCAGTCGTGGATGCACCGTCTCGTGAACAACTCTTTTATCGCGACATTTCTACTACCTGTCACCCGTAAGTTTACCCTTAAATTCCCGTGAGAGTGTTGCCAAACGCTGTTTCTAACTTTGTGCCCCAGACCACAACACATCCTTATGCTATCATCCACCAATTTCGTTCTCACAGTGTCCCCCCCTCCGCCCCGGATTCGCGGCGACACAACCTTTTGTTTTGAACCTATTCGTCGTTTTGAGGGTTCGTTCGGTTTCTGTATGTACTGCCAGCAATTGTGTTCTTTCTTTCCGTCAAAAGAGGGGTTAGTCTACGATAGCAACATTATTCTGTAGAGGTAGTCGATGTTTTATCCACGACCAACGCATTGATTCACTTCTCTCGGGTGCAATCGTAATTTCTGTATGACACGACATTGTTGACGGTCGATCACGCAAGCACGGACCGTCCCAAACCAAATACTGTGAATACTGTGCTATTAGACCACTCAGTCGGACAGTCACGCTTGCCAGTGTTCATCCAATCTTGGAGCCAATTGCCTATGAGGCTACGACGATGCGAGATGTACTATATTTACTATTTAGGAGTTTCTGTGTACTACAATGAGTTTCGAGTAGCCACTGGCATGCCGGTGTCAAGTGAATCAAATTATTGGATGAGGTCGTAACGTATTATAATTTAAGCTATAAGGCTCCTGCAAGGATATGACATCACCTTGCCACAGAACCGGAATTACGCGCGTCCGAGCCCAACGAGTCTGAGTCATGTACAAAACGATTTGATGTTCTTGGTCCTTTTGATAGATATATAAAGCTCCAGTCTTGCACAACTTTTCGCTACCAAGTCCATTTCCTACGTACTCTTTATTTCTTCAGGCTGATGCTTTTGAAACCCAGGATATCAATATCGGAGAGCATCAAGAGGAAAAGAGGAAACGGAACAAGGTGAAGCAACACTATGATATTATCAAATTTCACGTGGGAAATTCTGGTAACAAAATCACAAAGAATGAATGGAAGGCTTACTACAAGCCGCAAACTGTTTGAAATAAGAACTTCGTCCTGATAAACTTTTCTCAGGTGTGTTCACCATTCCTGCTCCCTGAGACGAGCCTTCCGAAAATTTATCGAGGGGGTAGACGCATGATCGGCCACAGGCGAGCACGTCCTAGTGCGGGTACTGAAATCGTTTGTAGTAGGCGCGGGATGGTCTTACAAGGTGGGAGGGACATGGTCAGAAAGAAGGATTCCGATTGCGGTACCTCCGTTCCCGACTTGGGCATGAGCCACTAGTATTGGCATCTCCGGGGTGACGCCATTTCCTTCAGAGTCTGATCTCACTGGCCAACCGCCAGTGTCTGTGCTGAGTCCCTCTGTGCCAATGGTTTCAACAGCAGATTTCTTGATCTTGTCCAAAACCGGGAGCAACCAGACCGTCGCCACATCCCTGCCCGTAAGTCCTATCAACCAATCTAATTCGAAGGTTAGCGAAGAGTTTGTACCTGGGGGATATCGCCCTCCTAACCCTTCGGGTGAAGGAGATCACTGACGTACCAGAGTTGGAGCACCAGTAGATGGAAAAAACCTTCAGAGATGGGGTAAATCTTGGTCA
>QFDV01000938.1:53457-80789 GCA_003315845.1 Lactarius trivialis
AAACCTTCAGAGATCTTGGTCAAACGGAGTGAGGACGCACTTACGAAGGTGTACCCCACCGTGCGTGAGACCAGGTAATACAAGGTGGCCAGAATTCCGAACAGGAGATTATGGGCATGTCGAAAATGCCACCAAAACTCATCTAGTTCGGACCAGAAGCATTGGATACGCGTGCGTAGTGGACCGTCATGCGCAATTGCAGTGTAGAGACCGGGTGGGTAGCTAAGGCTAGATAAACGGGGGAAAGGCAAGTAGTAGTTGCTTTGAACCTCCGCGGGAACAGTGACCGCCTCCTGCCAGTTGCACAAAGTTGAGTAAAATGTAGACTAGAGACGGAGAGAGAAGAGACCCACACTAGATGGAGTCGCCTGAGGTGATGTGTTACGATCACTAGGAGTTTCCGGTACGCGAAAGGGGACTACAGCGTTGTCACGGTTCTGTCGAAGGGATACACCACTGGTGACTGGCACCCGCCGCAGGGTCTGACGATGATCCAATGAAACTCTCCTCAGCGGAGCCGCCATGGCGTCCGTGGGATAGGCTCCTGAACCGTCTATGTCAGAGACGAGTTTGCTTGAGATATAAAAACTTACTGGATTGGATGAGCCCCCATCCATACTTATCTTGAGAGAAATTAAATCTCTTTTCATATGCTGATGCATACTGCGCTGCGCCGCGCGTGGGAACCGCCGATGGATGGAATCGCATTGAAATAGAACCTTATAAGCAACATATCCACGTAGGCCATTCCTGAAGTTGCCAATGGATGGAGATCCCATGCGGATAACGCACTCAGGAACAGGCCCAGCTGCCCAATGCCTGTCGAGGCTGACAATACATGAATCCTTGACCTATCTAAGAATGCGACTGAGTGTCCGGAACAAACTGAAGTTGCAGTGATATAGACAGGGGGGCAATACGTGTTCCCGGGCGATCGAGTGCGCCCCTGACAAAGTCTTTGCAATGCGCCATAAGTGTTACCTTCTGCTGCTATTTTTTTTTTCTTCAAGAGAAGTAAGCCTGCTACCGACTCCGACGTGCCTAGGAACTTGGATGCGTGGGGACTCTTAATTTGACGCCAAGTACGAACACGACTAATCAGTGATAACCTGCTCGTAGGTTGGGAGCTTACAAACATTCTTGGGCAGACAGAGCCTCATCTAGTGGTGCATGAGCATTCCGACCTGGGCCCTGTGATACGGTATCAAAGAGGAATTGTGTGAACATCACCTTGAGCGAGTTAGCAGGTTTCGACGTCGAACGATGTCATGATGGGATGTTCCGATAACACCTGGTCTCACCTGATTATGAGCCGTATCAAGAAACGCTACGGCGGAAGCTGTTCTCCATAATCTGAAAAGACCAGGCGACTGTAATGGTCACACTCCTGCGCATTACCATCGTGAATAAGGTTGGTGCCTGGATAGGGAATAAACATCACATACATCGCATGTGATTACCAGATAGCATAATTTGAATTGGTGGTGTGCTAGAAGAGTCACGGAAGCTCCCTGCTACAAGTCTGGGTGCAAACGTGTGTTCCTCGTTCTCGAACCAGACGACATGGACCAGGAGCAAGCGATTTCGCAACATCAGCATCCTTAATACATATCCGGTGGCAAGTGTGAGACATGAGGAACGAGGGGACCGTTGACGTCTACGTGCGCTTGCTTGAACTATCTTTCTTTCGCAAGTCCAGATGCACCCGCATCCGCACGCTTTAGAGACAGGGATAATGATTTTGAGGTTCGTTAATATGGCTCGTGGTGAAAAAAAAATTCAAGGGATTGAACCTTCGACTCTGACGGTCCGTGCATTCTTAAAACGCCGACAAAGGAGACATTGAGAAGAGCTCGACGTGTCAACAAAACAGAACTGTCCGTAACCAGGGGTATATACACTGACTGAGACATGCATCCGCTCCATGGTACGACGGAGTCTACAGTGAGCATACAAAGGTTGCTTGACTCAAGGAATAGAAGATGTGATATCCTGTGGGATCCGGAACATACTGTATGATATCACCTGATAAACGGCAATGTAAACAAGTAAGCAGCAACATACCTGACGTGATTAGTAGTACATCAAAGGGTATCGTGTCGTGATGGGGCAGTGCCACTGCCCGCCTCGTTCCGCATCCCCCGAGTAAGCATCAAAAGGAGACTCTCAATACGCGCCTGGCGTTCTTGGAGTTCGCGCATCTCATCCTTTAGCTTTGACACAGGCAACTCCCGCACGCCCTCGAGCAGCTCTTGTATCCGCCGCACGCCCTCCTCAACTCGGACAAGCTTTTGTGCATCCACGGGGCTCGGCACAGCAACGGAGGGTTCGTGCTCTGACCACCTGTTGTTGAATAGACGTGCCAAAGGGCTGAACGACCCGGCGGTTAGCGCCTCTGCGGCGCCCACGCGAAGCGGTTCCGCAAGTGATGGCCGAAGGCTGAGCTTGCGCCTCCGCGGAGACCCACCAGACTGACCGGGGCGCGAGCGTGGAAGGCTCGAAGCGCGGTTGCCTGTGCGTGCTAATCCCTCAGGTGTGGACAGTTCAAGGAGCGGTTGTAACGTCGAAGGTGGCGTATGAGTACCAGCTCTGTCACTCTCGCGGCTTGTCCAGCTGTGCAACCCGACATGATCCTGCTCTCTGTCCGCAAAAAGTTCACCATCTTCCTCAGTAAGATCGGGCTCTACGTCGAATATTGCCCCGTAGACATCGCGCAAATCTGTCCCCAATGCTTCGAAGAATGGCAAGGATCGAACTCGGCGCGGGAGAGCGTTGTAAAATGACTGTGCCATAAGTTGGGCCGAGTCGCGGATGGAGAAATGAGTAAGGAGATATCGCTCATACAGAGATATTGTCACAAGGATAGGAAATGTCTACCGGGTGATTAGGCGCTAGCAGGGTAACATGTTAGAGTGAAGCGTACCGTCAATCGTATAAGGAAAACATTCGCAGAATGCAGGCTCCGTGGCGTTAAGAACAAACTAGCAGGCCACAGAATTGCGAAGGCCAAAAGGTTAAAAGGGGGTTGGTAGCTGAAGAGCGCGTCCGACTTCATTCTGTGATTACTAACGTCAACACAGCCAGCCGACATGCTGTTCCCTGGTGCCACCCACCCTTCGAGTGTTGTGATTGTGAACTGAAAGAGGAACTATGGGGGTGAAGTTAGCTAAAGGGGAGTGAAGGTCAATGGCAACGTTCGAACCTCTTGGTTGGCATTCTGGGGGATTGGTTGAACTTGGAGCTCTCGGCGAAGTAAAACACGACTCACCGCGTCAATCCGTGTAAACGTGTTTGACAACGTTGAGATCAAGACTGTGATCTTCATGAGAAAATGCCATGACAGAATCACGAAGAAGTCTTACTGGTGAGGAGAAGCGTGTTGCTTAGAGCGGCGAATCCGACCATCAAGATGGGCCCGAAAACTGTAACCAGGTCTCAGATAACCAGTGTACCGGGCGGTTGTGAGACTTGCATGGGTGGAAAGATGACGCTTGGCCAAACGACAGGTAAGTGTTGCCAAACCAAATTTGCACCATGAGCCAAGCAATGGACCTGAGGGTCCATTTTTCAGAGCCGAGCATCCAAAGTGTAAAAAGAAGCCCGGAGAAACACGTGGCCGCGATGCCCATGAAAAAAACGAATTCGGCTGTCATGGCACGGAGCGCGCTAGGAGGATAGAAGCTGTTGGCACGTGAAGTTGGGAGAAAACAAGGCAGACGACATACAAGATTACGACGTTATTGGAAACCATGAAGAATGCGAGTCTAACCGGCGGTTCAGATCGTGAATGCCAAGGCAACAAGGTAACGAGATCCGACCTTGGGAAGAGGATGCAGGCACCGCAGGCAAGTATGTCAAAGCCCAGCTCGGAAGTAGAAGCTATTAATCCCGTCCGATGGGGATTAATCTGAAACAGCTAAGTAGGAAGCAAACTCACGGTCCCCGGAAGAAAGGCCTTTCACTCGAAGAATCAGATACAAAGTGGTGACCACGATAAAGGTACTATCGAAGATATTCCACATCTAGATCGTTCTGATTGGGAAACGTAACCCGAAGTATTATGATCCCGTTGCTCACATTGGCAAAGTAGACTACAGGAAAGGCTTCATTAATAGGATCGACAAGACATTGTGATGTCCACACTTACCACTCCACCCATGCTCTACGGAGGCGGTGTATTCCTCCAAGGCAAAAGCCGCTGCAAAGACGATGAAGAGAACTTCGAAGGCATTAGGCGTGTTGATATCTTTGTCTGTGATAGAATCAATTAGAACGGATACAAGGTGAGAAAGCTAGTGACATGCAAAAGAGGCACAAGATGAACGTAACCAACAAACAAGCGAAATTCAGGAACTCGAGGATTGCCCTGTAGCGCGGCACACGCAAACTGATACCAAAAGGTAATGATCCCGGATTCGGTTTGCGAGTAAATGGGAAGTGAAGGAACATACCGATAATGGTTGAGCCAAGAAGCATTCCGGCCGTTGTAGATCTCGATAGCACGAAGCTTGTAGTTGTCGGCGACGATAGACCGGTTCGCAGACGAAGAATAAATAACGCGGCCAGAATAAATATCGTTTACGACAGTTTGGACGATCGGAGAAGCCACAAATCTTTTAGCGCTTGACGAGATCGCCATCTTGGATGGAGGACTGAACATACGGGGACAAATCGTGGGTGTGGAAGTGACTGACCTCCAAGGCGGACTGAAGGTCGACCACACCGTGGTCCTCATTGTTACCAAGGAGATTCTTCACATCTTCGATGACGTCATTCGTGGCCCCGGCAAGGGGACTCCAACTCGTGGTAAGAACAGAGACCAGTTCAATCTGATTGCTCGCAAAATGGTGGACGAGCTTCATGGCTAAAATTTCGCATAAGATCGCCCGCGAGAAGCTCACGCCAGAAAATGCGAGATCTTGTTCCGCAACCGAGATGAAGTGTGACCGAACAACGAGGCAAACGTAGACAATAGCGGGATTTTTTAGACGCGCATATTTGAAGACAAGAGGACGAACGACCGCAAAATTGACATCAGATGCGGTTAGTTGACTGGAAAAGCGGTGAGCGGTGTTGTGCAGAAAAGGGTTAGGGCGCTGGAGCTTACTCCCAACTGAGGGCGGTGTCTATTGCATAACCATATAAGGGTATGTGGAGCGTCAAGTAGATGTAGGTACAGACCTATGTTTCTCTGCCGAAGGATAAAGGCTAGAGGTGAGAATGGCAACCAAATGAGATTGAGCACTCACGATAACATCTCGCTTCAAATGGAGGATATACGGAAAGACTTTGACAGAGTCGAAAGATTCGGAAGGTGGTGAGAGAAGAGGGACGTCTTGACGTCCTTCTGGATCCATTCAAACTTGGTGGAGATGCACCTACCAGCGTGTGCTCTATTGTCTGTGCGGTCAGCGGTCAGCGGCTCAGCCGGCGCCAGATTTGGCCATGAGCCGAATTTTAAATTCAACTAATCGCTTATTGTCTCGGCCCAAAACACGCGGCATGCGCTGCTGCCTCGTATTGCCTTGTCGAGCATAAGGAGCCTTTAGCATGCGTTCCTCTCTTTGTCTTATAAGTCATAGCCCATGCTTTCCTTCCCTCACTCCATCATCTCCTCACCGCTCTATCCTAGACTATGGGTTGCGCCCCGTCCCATCCCATCGACCTCGCTGGTGAGGTCAATCTCTTCCACTTCGAACTTCACAGGGTCGCTGGCAAAGGTGCCTTTGGAAAGGTTTGTCTGTCTTCTTCCGACTTTCTTGGTCCGTTAATCAACGAATCCCATTCAGGTTCGCGTCGTCGAACACAAAGGGAGCAAAAAGCTTTACGCACTCAAGTACATAGACAAGCAGCAGTGTATCAAGCAGAAGGCAGTCGCCAACACCATCCAGGAAAGGCGATTGCTTGAGGAGGTGAGGAGTCCTTTCTGCGCCCTGTTCATTGCCTCACCGCCGAAGTGCAGGTAGATCACCCCTTCTTGGTCAACCTCCGTTATGCATTCCAGGACGACGACAATTGCTTCTTCGTGCTTGATCTTATGCTGGGTGGTGATCTTCGATGTATGCTCTAATTTCACCCACGTCTCTTGTGATACTTGCTAAGCCATGGTAGACCATCTCAACACTAAGGGTATCTTTCCGGAACACGTTGTTCGCTTTTGGATGGCGGAGCTAGCTTGTGGTCTGGTTTATCTTCACAACAAGGGAATCATGCACCGGTATGTGCCTTTGATTCCTGTCGCCACAGTGTCTAATTCCCAACAGCGATATTAAACCAGACAACATTCTCCTCGACTCACACGGGCACGCCGCTCTCACCGACTTCAATATTGCCATGTATTATTCTCGAAGCCGTATGCATACTTCCGTTGCAGGTTCCATGGCATACATGGCTCCGGAGGTGGTAGACCCTCAGCGCCGCGGGTACTCTTGGCAAGTCGACTGGTGGAGTTTAGGCGTCAGTGCCTTTGAACTGCTTTGGAACAAGCGCCCCTTTGATGGCAACTCTGCGGAAAAAATGCGGGACAGCATTATTCATCACCCCATCAAGAAGCCCTCACACCGCCACGCGGTGGTCCGCAGCGAATGCACTTCTGCCGTTTTTGGGGTAAGCACCGCTAGATGGTTAGTGTAGGAGCCCTTACTGATTGTCATTGACCTTAAGCTACTCGAGCGAGACCCCACCAGGCGGTTAGGTTGCCGAACTGGCACATCAAATATTCACGAACTCCAGTCTCACCGTTGGTTCTCTTCAATCGACTGGGAGAAATTACAGGCGAAGCAGCTCGATCCTCCATTCGTTCCCAGTGTCAGTCTCATCTTCTTTCGCACTGCATCACATAACTGATCCCTAACTCTAGCAGGACCGCGCTAATTTCGATACTTCTCATGAACTGGACGAGTTCATGATGGCCGAAAAGCCGTTGGCACACCATAAACGGAAGGCGAACCCAGATAAGATGAAGCCAGAAATGCGACAGCTAGAAGACGATTTTACGTTGTTCGACTTTGAAAGGGCTACTCGAAATTCCTATCACCAGCCGATCGCTACCGCCCACTCCACAGCCAACGCTGATTCGATGCTTGCCTTGCCCTCGCAGACAAATACATATATCCAAACTAACACGGTCGCCAGTCACTCGCGCTCATCCAGCCGAGCACCCTCCAGCTCACACCGCTCAAGGTAACCACTGCATGCGCAGAGATTTTCTATTCGTTCACGACTGCGTCATGACACTCGTCGTATGGCCCTGCTTTGTTCAGCGGCACTTCATTCGCTCGACTAGCGAAAGCTTTTGTATTCTTATTGGCTCTTTGGGCATCAACCCAACGACTTTGTATTCCGTAATTACTAGGGTCCATCCGATCATCCATTAATTCACAACGCACCGTTTCGGCATCATTGTATTCGATTTCCTACTTACGCCCCTACCCTTGTTTTCATCACCGCAGCTGTAGCCTATTTCCCTTATCATCCTGGAGACTCAGTATTACATGACCCATATGTTCAAGTTACGCCTTGCTATGTCCATCTTAGATGCACGGCAATTTAATACTGCACTGACACTTGTCGTTTGAGCAGCATATTTTTACGTCTTGTAAATCTGAGCGCGTATCATGATCATGGGCGCGTGCTAGAGATTCTTCGCATTATGACCACCGTTGGTCATTCTTGTGTCGTGTTTTTTTTTTTTGCTTCGTGTTCTTTTTTGTTACTGTCACTCCAGTCGGGGAAGTTGCCCACTTTGGCGTTACAATCCAGCTGCGTGACCACTGTGGCTCATTACTAGAACAAGGCAGTCAAGCGCCGAGCATCAGATCACATTGACACGATGGCGAAGGTCGTTTTGCTGCACCAAATTCCTACCCTTCGTGAGCTTTACAAACGGGAAGCAATAGCAGCATCCCCTGGTGAGGGAAGAGAAGTGCATTTCCCGTTCTCCAGCGCGCTACTGGACCGCGTCTCTGTCTAGTGAGTAGTGTTAGTGGTGCCAGTGCTCGCCTGAGCAGCTGGAATAACTTGAACGCACATTATCGCGAACAGCCGAGGCGACATCACCCATGTGCAAGTTGACGCGATCGTCAATGCGGCGAACAACGGACTTTTGGGTATGCTTGTTTCTGACTGACTGATCGGCGTGATCCCGTCAGTGCTCACTCTGAGAGTGCGACAGGTGGTGGTGGAGGTGCGCGCCCCCCATTCGATCGTCTACGATGATAGTATTGAATGTCGCTGTGCAGTGGATGGAGCCATACACCAAGCAGCAGGTCCTAAACTGCTTAAAGAGTGTGCGTCGCCGAGTCCTAGATCCGTTTGCCCAAGTCTTGACGGCGGGCCGGTCCTTGTCTTCAGGCCGCACGCTAGGCGGGTGCCCGACTGGCGAGGCCCGCATCACAGCGGGCTACAACCTCCCAGCGTGAGTTCTCCAACTTGAACCCGATGCACAAACGTGGCGGCAGAAGTGAAAGAACTCACGTTTTTTCACGGATGCAGAAGTCACGTCATCCACGCCGTCGGACCAGTCTACCACCCTAAGAGCAAGCGCGCGCCGTTGCAGCTCGCGGGGTGCTATCGCATCAGCTTGGAACTCGCCCTGCAGCACGGGCTGAAGCACATTGTGAGCTGACTTGAGCCTGAGGCGCTGGCGCACGGGCCCTCGATCCTCACGATGCAGTCCGGGCTCATGTCCGTGTTCTCAGGCTTTTCCAGCCATCTCTACGGGCATTTACAGCTATCCGACGGAAAGCGCCACTCGTGTAGCGCTCGGAGAGGTGAGAAAATTTTTAGACACGGACGAAGCCAAAGAGGTGCGTCTTGTTTTTTTTTTTGTGAGCCGCTGGCGTATTCCCCGCGACCTGATCGTGGCGCTTACGCTCCATGCAGTTCGAGCGCGTTATCTTTGTAGTATTCTCTGAAGACGACGAGGCCGTCTACCTGTGAGCGCCGTTGTGTCCATCTGCTCGATTTTGAAGAGCTAAACGCAGGATGTTAAAGGGAGCTCGTTCCTGAATACTTTCCGTGCGCCCCTCCAGCAGTTTCTGAGACTTCCATGGTAACCTAAAACGAATGCCGAGCCAAAAAGCTGAAAACGAAACAAGGGCCCCGGGCACGAGGTCGGATGTACAGTAGAAGATCCGTTCTTTTTTGTGTAACATCTACGTCTGGTGACTATAATCACGTCATGGACCAAGCGGGCGTCGTTGCGGACCCCAATGTGCTGTCAATTGTCTACCAGGGGACGCACTCGCTACATTTGATGGGGCTAAGCGCTGCATGGTCGGTCGCCCTCGATCTTCTCATGAGTTACCAATTTCACCCGGGCCAGCATCCAATGCCACCAACGCTATCTCCTGATTACAGACGGTATAACGTACTACGGCTCGCCACCCACGCCAGGGACGAACCAACTGAGACGGCACACAGAGCTAAATGATTCAATTTTCCCAATGAGGTTTCTGCCCCATGGTCGGTCATTCTCGATCTTCTCATGAGTTCTCCGATGCCACCAACGATTGCAGACGGCACCATGCGCGGCTCGCCACCCACGTCGGATACAAACCAACTGAGACGGTACGCAGTGCTACTAGCAAGTGATACACTTTTCCCAATGGAATTTCTGCCCCCAAGTCTAGCTATCAGCGGTGCCTGCGGAGTTATGCGTGAACGACCAACTGCTGTATCTTGGTGCTTTTACTGTAGGTCAAGACGATTAGCTAGTGGGATTTCATGACCAACGCCCCTAGGAAGGTCATTTTTATGATGGCCCCAGTTCCGGTGAAGGTGCCAATGAATTGTGCGCGTGAGATTTCATATTTACTAGGCCACCTCCAGTCCAGAAGAAGTGGTTTTAAAAAATTGTGCGGGTTTTATTCAGGCCCCTTCAGCCAGAATTTCCTTCGATCAGAGCCGTTAATTCAATAGCGGGTAGCAATGTTGTAACCAAGCCGCTTTGCACATCATTGGAAAATATCCCCACTGTCGCTCTGACTTCTGTAAAACCGTACGCCTTCAGCAGTTGGTTTCACTTTCGCCCATGCAAATGTCGCGTGTCTGCACCATGCGTGCAATAAAATAAACTCAAGGACTATCGACAGCAGGCCTTCAACCGAAATAAGATCAAACTAAAGAGTGAGCGGTAACCCACAAGATTCAGACTGTCCAAAACCGAGGGAGGGGGGATCTTATTGAGTAGCAACGGTACTAGGATTTTTATAGCTCAGGTTTAGCACACGAGGTGAAGGAAAGTATAGCAAGATCCGCTGTGGTTCTGATCGTCCGCAGTGGGACTGAAGTTGAAGCTGAATTGGGGCATTTCTTTTATAAAAAAGTTGAGGCTCAGAGTATCATAAGGCCACTCGCTGAATCTCGCTGAACCACGCTGGAGGCGGGCCGGCCGGCCGATAGACCCACGCTCGCAGTAATCGGTGCGCGTGCGCTCATCCTCGATTCCCATGAGATGAGAGAGCAGCCCAGGGACCTGCTTTCATCTCTCCCCGTGGAGGTATGCCAAAGTTTTCATAGCAAAACTTGACAAAATATTTTTCGACGCCATACCCGCCGCTAACATATCCCGCGTGTCATCTCCAGCTTCTGTATGAAATACAGTTTTATGCGGTGTCCGACTCCCTGCCAATCGTCTGCAGACGCTTGTACCATATATTCAGGTCCGCTCCTCCTGCAATAAAGGCCGACTATCTCATGGGGCGTCGCCTCGCCCATCCGAACAAATCCCGCCGCCATTCCTCCACCGTCTCTTTCGCTCTGCGCTACCCCCTCTGCTGCACACCCGAAGTGCTCGACGCGCTCCTCAGGCGGTCTGCAGCCGCCCGTCCGCCGAACTTGACTTCCGCCGTCCGCCTGCCGAGATGGCTGTTCCGGCGGCTTGGTCCTTCAGGAGAAGAGGCGCTCCCGCTGCTGCGCTACCTGTATGGGCATCGGGACCCGTCCATTCATCCTACACCAGACTCGCACCGGGGCTTCCCCCTAGCGAGTGCCGTAAAGGCAGGTGCCATGCCCCTTGTACGCTTCTTGTTGGAACAAGGTGCCTCTACTTGCTTGAAGGAC
This sequence comes from Lactarius trivialis, assembly GCA_003315845.1. Taxonomy (NCBI): domain Eukaryota; kingdom Fungi; phylum Basidiomycota; class Agaricomycetes; order Russulales; family Russulaceae; genus Lactarius; species Lactarius trivialis. The sequence continues at coordinate 64,522 of QFDV01000938.1, forward strand.
GCGCTCGCGGTACGGCTGGCTGTCAAGAGGCGCGATCTTGACCTCGTCCGTCTGCTCATCGACGCGTCAAAAGGTTCTTGTTCTTTGGGGGAGGTAGAAGTTGACTCGAATATGTTGAAGCTCGCGGTCAAACTTGGCGCGTGGGATATTGCAGAATACTTCATGAACGAAAAGGGTTGTATACCCGATCTCGAAACCATCTCATCTCTTATGAAGTGCTAGACGTCATTACTATCACGGCCATACGCCAGCACGCTGTCTTGTGAGATATGGAAGGGTCTCGATTTTACTATTACCACGCACGGAGAAGAAGCGGAAATATAATGTAACATTGATGTTGTAACACAATCTACTACGACGCACTGCAGACTTTCACTTCAATTGTACCGCATTTCTCTGTCTACACTCTCCCTTCTTTGATAGCACGCTTCGGTGAACACTTCTTCGATTCAATGTCTCACATAAATTGAGTGCAACATTACAGAAAGGAATTTTCGCGCTTACAGTATTTTCTTTCGCCGGTCGCTCTTTGTCCGAGTCCTTCCTCGCTCCTTCCTCGCTCCTTCCTCGCCTACAACAAGCTTCCCTTCTGTGACGGAGGGCGAACGTTACTGGGAGTCAGTAACTAACTACAGCATGGATCAAACACGGCGTTTCCTCCTCTTCGCACTGTGAACTTCAACAGTCCATATATGCTGTCTTTTGTGTCTGTTGCGGCACGGTCAATTTTCTGGCGGTAGATTCAAATCCATTATTGTACGCCTGAAGGAAAAATACCCCCAGGAGGTGGGGTATGGAGTACACGCACAGCGCAACTGCCTGTGTCGTCTTTCCCTGCGTACCGACGTTCGTAACCATCTTACGGCAACGATCTTTGTTCCTCGCGATTTGCTCTATTGATTTCCTCCATGCACGTTTCATCGACATCAGTTTCTTGCGTCCGCAATACCTACCCTATTGCTTGCTCTCTACTTTATTGTGCTCTTTTCCGTCCCGAAGGCTGGCTGCTCCTTCACACGTCCTGTACTGCTGTTCTATTCTCTCTTTTGCAACGTGCTATCTCCAAACACGTAAAACGAAGTTATAGTCGATGTCTTGCAGCTGGACACCGATCCCCCACCCAAGCACGGTGAAATCGATGTCGTGGGTAATTGGAACAGAACACCTCATTTGTCGCTATCGTGCGACCGAAAACTTGAGCTGACACTTCTTCAATGGGTCCCGCCCAGCCCAGCCCAGCTTCGCATGTGTTACACGCGTCAGCTCACTCTTCTTCAATGGATCCCCCGGCGGATTCTATTCTTCCAGAAGCGAATGCGCACCGCAGAACCCTCACAATGCGCTTACTGTAATAGGCTCGAGCCATCTCTGCTTTCGGAATTTCCCTGTTCGCAAGTGACAACAGCTATGCACCATCCCTGTCCGGAAGCAGATAATCCCTATTCTTTCACGCCGCACCCCATAGCGAGAAACATGACCCAATGCTGCCCTGCCCTTTCATCATTGTGGTTACCCCACGAAGATCCTCACAAACACATCCTGCTTGCGTATTTGGTCCATCTGTCACGTCCTACTTCATTTCGCTACATCTATTGGTTCCTGCAGTTTATAAGACACAAGACATGTAATACGATCTACATCAGTTGCGGCAAAGCCGGCACACCATTTGCAACAGTAGGTTGAGGAATTTAAAGGACGTGCTGTCCCGCAAATTCTAGTGTGTCTAATCGACATTAATATAACAGAAAAATCACGAATACACAACTGTGTCGATAGCATCAGCGGCTGGTAAGGGGAGAATGGACGAGCGGCACACCTTTGCAACACGGACAACAAGAATACACACCTAGATATCGTCGATGTCCACCTCCCCATCTTCCCCGAACTCGAACGTGCACTCGCCTTCATCTTCCCCGAAGGTATCCGTCTCATTGATCTTGGCATTCTCAGGTAGCTCGCCATACGCTTTTACTGGATGGATCCAACGTCTGCATGAGCCATATCCAACATGTAGCGTTAAATTGACTTACGGTTGCGAGCCTCGTCCGCCGTGTACTTTACAATTACATCCGCCTTGCCGTCTTGGAACTCACGCAAGGAAAGTAGGATGATATCACCCTGATTGATCCACACCTGTTTTGGACGGTGAGATAGTTGTATGTTGGAGGCAAGTATAATAGAACGCGCACCTTCTTCCGCATCTTTCCTCGGATGTGCGCCAATCGCTTCTCACCGTCGAAGCACAGAGCCTCTAGGCGTCCATTTCCCAGCATCTTCGTCACTTGCGCATACTCCTGCCCATCCTCACGAAACACCAACTCGCGCTTGTCGTCGTCGTTTTCATTCTTTCCACGTCTCCGGTTCTTGCCGCCCTGTGAGATGTCGCTAGTCAGCACCAAAGTGATGGGGAGCTACCATTTATAACAGACCTTTCCCTTATTCTGAAGATCGGAAAGGTTAATCACAATGCCGTGGGGGAAAAAAAAGTAAGGCGTACCTTTGGCATGGTGGAGGTTTGACGGAGGGAAGTGTGGTGGTTATGTGGTTATGAGGATGCGAGTCAGGCAGCAGGCAGAGGGCTTAGGCGATTTTTGGCGGAGATCCATCCGCACGGCTCTTGCCGAGGCCAAATTGATTGGTATTATATAATATATCATTACATCGAACCGACGGGCATTCGTCCGTTCGCGCTACCTCCCCCTCAGGCCTCAGCGCCCTCAGCAGCCACCGCTGGGCCATGCGGGCACAGCACCTGCAGAAGGGTGGCGGCACACCCACCCTGTGACTGAACATTTATGCTGATAATAATACGATAGTGTGGTATCTATGTGTGCTGAGGATGGGTCCACCTCACTAGTCAACATCCTGACTACGTGAAGTTGCGTCTGCGATGTACAGTACCGTGACTATCACCCGTTCTGTCGACTACCCTTCGCCTGCGCTTCCGTCTGACTCGTACTGTGGGTTGTTCGTTTCCTTCCAGCTGCAACTGAAGAGAGATCACAGGCAAACCATCTCCTTTCATTGAAACTTCGTGTGGTGAGGGCCGAATGTCACGACCGTGTAACGTCCTTGATGGCCTGTGGCCTTTGGGAGGGAATTCGGCCAAAAAGAACGCAAGGGACGAGGGAAGCACATCTGAACTCGCAAAAATGACCTTTCCGGTTTTTCGAGTCTGCTTACATTGAGTTGGAGTCCATCGCACTGCTGGAACTCAGAAGTCACTCAACGTTATATCCTTGCGCAGATCTCAATAACGACGGGACGTCAACAGCAGCAGAGAGGGCTTGCTGTCTCCGCAGCTCCGCCTCATGGCCAGTATCTTCCAAGGGTGGCTCCCATACCCTAGAAGGCTCCAGATATAATAGAAGGCCAATTATACCAGAACTCACGTTCGTGTAGGTACAGGTCTTGCTTCCAGAGATATGGCTTTGGGGGCATGTGCAGTAGAAAGGAGTCTGAATGCTAGGACAATTGCGACGCACCCTGTCTATAAATTTTCAGGGAAGCAACGAGGTCTAGACTTACGAGCGTTCTCGACTTTTCCAATCGAGTCTGATCGCCCTCCGACGGAATGGGCGCGCTTCTTCTGTCTCCGCGTTGGTGAAAATCCAAAATCCAACCTGGCTCTGAGTAGCTCCTCTAGTCGCGCAAGCACCTCACCATCAGGTGTGAGGTGACCATCCTCAGGGAAAAGGGTAGAACGAGATACTGTCGTGGTTTGGCTTTTATGTGAGAATTCGAGATTCGAGTTCATTAACGACCTTCTTGTTGTTAGCTGTTTGGCCGCATCGGCCGTAAATTTATCAATTTAATCGAATATCAATTCTTACAGTAGCGATGTTCTCACTTGCTGCCCCGTCTTCAAAGATCAAAACACTATCAAAAGGCAAAAAGACATCTGCTCAGATCAATACAGAGCCTATGTCAGCGCCAAAGAGACGCAAACCCGAGCCGACCAAGGCAAAGGCAGAGGACCGTGTCACCGGACTCAAATCCAAGAGGCTCGACAAAGATGAAGGGACAAAGAAGCGTGTCAAGCTTCCCAACCCATCAACAACAGAGGACGCGCGCCCCAAGAGCGCCAAACGGGCTGCGCGTCCTGCGCAGAAGCAGCGAGGACCGAGGAAACCACATTCGCCGTCGCCATCTCTGCCATCCGAACCCGAGCCCTCTCACTCAGAGTCAGAGGAAGGCGAGGCCGAAGAAGAGTCCAGTCCCGAAGCAGAGGACGTTCACCTGTATGGCTTCTCCACTGACGAGGATTCCTCGGGCGACGATCTGGATGTCGTAGATGAGGGAGCCGACTTCAATGTCGGCTCTCTTCCTACCATTTCCCGGGACGATGCGACGGTGAAGAGAAAACTCGAAAAGGCGAAACGGAAGCCCGTACGTATCGTTGTCGTCTCCCACTTTCCCGACAGCGCTCATTAAGTAAATGCCCCTAGGCGGCAGAAACTGGCGTGGTTTATCTTGGTCGGATACCCCACGGCTTCTACGAGGACCAGCTGCGCGCATACTTTTCACAGTTTGGCGATATCTCGCGCTTGCGGCTCTCGCGTAACAAAAAGGTGCGTCTGTTGCGTCCATCCTCATACGGTGTGTGCCAACACGACACACAGACAGGCCGATCTAAGCACTACGGGTTTATCGAGTTCGCGTCGGGGCCAGTCGCTCAGATCGTCGCAGAGACGATGGACAATTACTTACTCATGGGCCATATTCTGACGTGCAAGGTCATTCCAAAGGATGAGGTGCACGCAGAACTATGGGTCGGTGCAAACCGCAAGTGGCGTGTGGTGCCGACGTATCGCCTCGCACAGGCACAGCATAATAAGGTCAGTTCGTGCTACTTATCCCATGGGAGACACTCTTCATTCTCACCACTCATAGCCTCGAAGCGAGGGACAGCAACGGGTCGCAGAAAAGCGTCTTCTTAGTAGACAAGCGAGCCGGAAGCGAAAACTTGCAGAGGCAGGGATTGTGTATAACTTCGACAAAGTAGAATATGTGAGTGCCGCAGTTCTTTGCGCTTCATGAGGGATTATAAAGCCTTTTTCTCTTGTAGAAAAGGTCTAAATCCATCTCGTGACGCTTTTGACCATTCGTTTTGGTGCGACGTAAGTCTTTACGAACAATCAACACCCAGGGTATGAGTAGATATCACCCAATCAAAATTACACTCGTGACGCTGCCAGGGCTATGGTTCGGACCTTCGTTCGGACGTCGTTATGTTCACAGATTCTATGATAACACAATCCGACGCCGATTCATGGGAAGCAAGAAGATGTGTTATCATAAGATTGTGAATACCCTATATTACGGAAGAGTCTTGAGCTTGGTCTTACCCATGTTCGGACAGTCATGGAGTCATGGCTTTCTTTTTTTCTTTGGCCCCTTTCTAATTCGTCTCGTAACTGGCTTGGGAATCTCTGTGCGCATGAGAACCTTCGATTTCAGAATCGTTGAAGGGTTGAGACCAAGACCGTAGAACGCAAGCTAGGTGTACATTAATCAGCCTTTCGTGACGAGGATAAACTCAAGAAATTGACTTGCGTCGAGGGCGAACCACGAGTATGCCACGCCAAAGAGACGTCGAAAATTAGGCCATTGACCAACGTGAAAAAGGGAATCAGAGAGGCTGCGGCGGGGTACTTCTGCACGTTGCACAACTGCCTCCGCGTCTGGGTCCGCCCAGCACATGCCCGCGGTGTTTGCCTATGGGACCAAGAACATTGCTTACGTCTATCGTTGCCCTTTGAACATCACGGTCAATGTCCATCGTGAATCGTGGGGCTTCCGGGATGGTCAGCCGGAAGTAGAGTGCTATGACACCGGGGACAAAACCAAAGCCTATGAGAATGCGCCAGCAATAGTCCACAGAATCAAGAATCTCGGCCAGGAAGGAGCTTTTAATATAAGAAGCGACCACTATGAACGCGACCAAGGACGCGACTGTGAACAAATGAATTTGAGGATGGTTGGTTTCCTCGCATTATGTAAGAATGGGTCGCACCGAAACTTTCCCAGCCCCGGACAGTGAATACTGCAGTCATGAGACGACCACGAAGGCGCGTCGAGGCGAATTCAGAGGTGATCACAGCACTCAGAAGATGGTCCCCTCCCACGCCTATGTCCATGAAAAATCTCCAGAAGGCGATGACGCCGATAATGTTGATGGTATTGGTCCTACCGGTCCCGGTGGGATCACCATGGGCGGGACCACTACCATTCCCGATAACTGCCTGGATGAGCGTGGCCGTGATGATTATCATTAGTTCTATCTTGTCTGTGATTGTCGCAAGGTTAGAACCCTAGTACAGGACGCAGAAGATAAACTAGCTCGCACACATGCGCTTTCGCCCAAGTATGTCGGCCAACCATCCGAACAGCAATTGCCCGAACAAGCTCCCAATCTGCGCAGCGACCTTGATTCCGAAGACTTGGTGGGGGGATAGTTGAAGAGACTGGCCGGAGGATTCATCTACCAGTTGGTTGTCGATCACTGTCAGACTAACGTATCCGGCTTTCCAGGGGTGGACATCATACCTGTGGTGTGACCGTACATATATCCTATCATGACGGACGCCAAGTTAATGGCGAAGATATCGTAGCTAGACACGATGGTACGGTAAGTGGTGACACAAAGGGACAAAAAAAGACATCTCACGCCTCCATGAAAAAACCAGTGCTTGCGACGAGACAGACCTTGACATGAAACCAGCTACGAACATGGACACGGTCATGAGCGGAAGACGGAAGTAGACTAGCGACGCACGAGAAAGGAGCTCTGTCGATGGCCTCTAAGGCTTCTGCCCTGCTGGCATCTAGTTCGCGAGCCGCGTCATCCATAGCTTCTCGAAGGTATTCCGTGTCATCGCGTTGGCCGTTCTGCATGGATCGAGTGTCAAGTCGTTATCCACCTTCACCAATGTAGCCGTTTGATGGATATGGAACGAGAAGAATAATGACAGGCCACGATCTACCCAGCTCTTACTGTAAGAGAATTCGGCAGCGATCACTGAAGTCAAAGTCAGGGCAGCTGAGCGATACATTACTATGAGGGTGACACTCGACAAATAAAGCCATTACTGTATTGGGCAGAAAGTCATCGCCATACATACAGCTGACGAACATCGCTTGAAGTGTACCTCCGTGGCTATGCATTTGAACCTAAAGAAGCGGGCGGTGTAGCTCGAAGTTGACGGCAAAATCCATACTACTGTACAAGACGATGACTCGGACAGCCTCAGGCTGTGTCAATTGAAGGCCTGTGTAGTCGCGTGTGGGTGGGAAGCTCCGAATCAATATGTGAATATTCTGCCAATTCCCATGCTCACTAGCGCTCACTCGTCATGGAGTCCCCTTCGCTGTTTTTTTTACTCAGCTGGACTCGGAATTCTTTGAAAGTCTATCGTGGTGGTGGGGACGTACCTTGTTCTGATCCACATGGCAGACCTAATCAAAGCTTGTGTTCTGAACGTCATGGCGCACGTAAATGTATTTCGAAAAATACTATGTTTATGTTTGGATGGTCACGCCTCCCTGTTTGTCCTTTGCCATCTCGTAGCTGGCTTGGGCACCTAAGTCGGATTCGACCAAGGATTCGACACCACTCTCGTGGCCGCTTTCGGAAGGCACTCAATCAACCCCCAACCAGGGCATCGACAAGTGCATCGTCCTTGGCGTCTTCTTTTTTTGCGACACAACTTAGGGGAGATTGAAGGATGTTATGAAATGGTATTATACAGTGCATATCTTGGACAGGGAGTGAACGAGAAATTCGAGGTGTCCGAACTTGGGGAAAGGGATAGTATAAAACAGACATTCGACCCCTCCGGCGGGCGTCAGAGAAGGTGACTAGACGTTAGACAGCGCCTCGCCGCCTGCGGTGGATAACGCCGTTTCGTATCTCAGCCAGGGCGACTCCTGTCGAACGGTGTTAACACGGCATGGCGACGTGGGAAAGGCTGTCGGCTCACCATGAATAAACCCTTCTTGCTTCTCGCGCGAAAGGTCTTCTAGCGACCGATCCTTGGTTTCATCCAGTAACAAAGTTGATGCGATGCCAGTCAACGCGATACCCGCAAATATTCCGAGTCTAGAGCGACAGACATTTTAACATTCCCGTAGGAAAAAGGAGGGAACGCCTGCTTACATCTTATTTAAAGTCGTGTCAGATTGTGTCGTGTTGCATTGTGTCGAGTTGTGTCGTGTTGAGTTGAATTGTCTCGTGTTGGATTTTTGCGCCTTGAAGAAGATGATCTGGGCGACGATGGCCCCGAGCTTCCCACTTGCCGCAGCAATACCATGTGCAGTTGAGCGGTATCGTGTGGGAAAAATCTCACCAGGGATGATGAAAGTTGTCACGTTGGGCCCAAAATTGGCGAAGAAATTCGCCAGACAATACAGTGCGACGAAGGCCTTGGTCTTAGATTCCTGATCAGAATTGGGGCAAGGACCAGGGTAGATGCCGGCTATCCAGAACATCTCCGATAAGTCTATCAAGCCAGTTCTGACAAACGGCCATCTTACCAAGGACAGCCAATAGCACTGATAACGCGGAGAAGCCCATGAACTGTATTGGCTTCCGACCCCAAACGTCGATGAGGAAGAAGGTTGCATAGTAGCCTGGCAAAAGCCCTGCCAGGGAAACAACCAGGCTACCAAGTGAAACGTTGTGCAAAGTCTCGTATATTCTCGATGAACTGGTGGTCTGCGATATATCATCGCTAATCCCTGCGAGTGTGAGGACATTCGATGTCAGAATCGTCGAAGAGTTGAGACCAAGGCCGTAAAACGCAACCTAGATGGTGTACATTAGCCTTTCGTGGCGAGAATAAACTCAAGTAAATGGCTTGCATCGACGGCGAACCACGAGTATGCCACTCCAAAGAGAAGTTGAAGATTAGGCCATTGACCAAAGTAGGAAATGAAATCTGAGCGGCTGCGGCAGGGTGCGTCTGCACGTTGCACAACTGCGTCTGGGTCCACCCAGTAGACCTCCAGGTAGTTGCCTCTTGTATCAAGTACATTGTTTATGTCCATCGTTGCCCTTTGAACATCACGGTCAATGTCCATCGTGAATCGTGGGGTTTCCGGAATGGTCAGACGGAAGTAGAGTGCAATGACACCGGGGACACAACCCAAGCCTATGAGAATGCGCCAACAATAGTCCACACGATCAACGTTCCCGGACTTGATGGAGTCTTTATAAACAGCAACGACTATCAGCGCGACCAAGGAAGCGACTGTGTGAGCAAATGGATTTGAGAATGACTGGCTTATGCGCATTATGTAAGAATGGGTCGCACCGAAATTTCCCCAGCCCTGGGCAGTAAATACTGCAGTCATGAGACGACCACGAAGGCGCGTCGAGGCGAATTCAGAGGTGATTACAGCGCTAAGAGGATAGTCCCCTCCCACGCCTATGCCCATGATAAATCTCCAGAAGGCGATGACACCGATAATACTGATGGTATTCGTCCTGGCGGCATTACCGTCGGCCGGATCAACACCATGGGCGGGACCACTACCATTCCCAGCAAGTGCCTGGACGAGCGTGGCCGTGATGATGATCATTAGTTCTATCCCGTCTGTGAATGTGGAAAGGTCAGAACCCTACAGGACGCAGAAAATGAACCAGCTCATACACATGCGCTTTCGCCCAAGTATATCGGCCAGCCATCCGAACAACAATTGCCCGATCAAGTTTCCAATCGGCGCAGCGACCTTGATTCCGAAGTCTTGGTTGTTGGATAGTTGAGGCGACCGACCGGAGGGTTCTTCTGCCAGTTGGTTGTCGATCCGTCAGACTAACGCATCCGACTTTCCAGGGTGGACGTCGTACCTAGGTTGTGACCATACATATATCCTAACATGACTGACGCCAAGTTGATAGCGAAGATATCGTAGCTAGACATAAGGGTAACACGAACCCAGGTAAGTGGGGACACGAAGGGACAAAAAACCGGTGATATCTCACGCCTCCGTGAAAAAACCAGTGCCTGCGACGAGACAGACCTTGCCATGAAACCAGCTACGAACATGGTCATGCGCGGAAGACGGGAGTAGACTAGCGACGCACGAGAAAGGAGCACTGTCGATGGCCTCTAGTGCTTCTGCCCTGCTGGCATCTAGTTCGCGAGCCGCGTCAGCCATAGCTTCTCGTAAGTGTTCCTGTTCATCCTGTCGGCCGTTCTGCATAGTTTGAGTTCGAGTTAATGTGAAGTCGTTATTCGACTTCACCGGTAGCCGTTTGATATATAGGGAACGAGGAGAATAATGAAAGGCCACGTTCTACCTAGTTTTTAAGAGAGATCACCCCAAAGTCAAGGTTGGGCAGCCGGGCAATACAGTGTGAGAGCGATACTCGACACATAAAGCCATTATTGGCCGAAATGTCACTGGCATCGCCAGACGGCTGATGAACATCGCTTGAAGTGCCCATCCACGCTAATAGTGCGATTGGGCTGGCAGCGGTCATCGTGGCGTCTTCTCAAATGCCGCGTCCTAGTTTCGGGTCCCTTCCGATGAGAAGCATTCAAATTCGTACATTATCATCATGTTCTTCTCATACAGGGCGGACTTACCTCCAGAAATGAGCAATGGAGGAACAGCCTCGTCCAGGGACTGATTTGATGGAAACCCAAATACTCTGTGTAGTCGCGTGTGTGGGAGGCTCCGGGTCAATATTGGTCTGGTCAACTGAATGCAGTCGGATTCGTCGGATTCGTACGAGCTTCACTTTGCCTCCATTCGTCTCATGGGTGCATTCCAATTCTGTGCTCGTCTGCCACTGCGATGGGCACCACCAATCGAACAGTCCAGGGAAAAGGATTCATATAATATTCATACTCCATCGAGTCCCCTTTCGCCGAGTTGTTTGTGTTTACTCAGCTTGGATTCTTTGAAAGTGGTGATGGGGACGTATCTTGACTCTGATCCAGACGGAGCCCCCTCCCTCAAATATGTCCGCCCTAATGAAAGCTTGTGTTCTGGACGCCATGGCGCACGTAAATGGATTTCGAAGAGTGAATTTTTCATTGCGAGCTGGATGAAAATACCGACGTGAGGAATTTGCGCCACTCTCATTTTTTGTCCACAGCCGAAGTGGACTTTTCTTCGGATACAGGACCTGTATCGGTACGCGGACCTGCGCACAGCAGCTACTACCGGTCCAGTGTGACGTCACCTTCTCGATACTATCCCTTTGCCCGGGATACCGCTGGGTGCTCGAAGGACGGCTTGCATCACAGGCCTGCTACTGCGAGTGTCCCGTCTTTGACCATGAAGACGGGGCGAAGGAAGTCTGGCGTTCGGCCGGTGACTTTTTCCGCCGAAAGCGACTCGGAGGTCGCCACTCATTCGTAACTGGACGGCCAGCAGGTGATTCAAGTTGTGTCTGCCCGCGCAGCAGAGGTGTACCATCACTACACACCGCGTGGGAATTTTCGTCCCTGGATGTTGCTGAGCGCTGAGGAGTTACTGAGGTCCCCCGAGTTCACTTACCACGTATACCGACTCGCATACCCGACGCTCATATGCTTGCTCATGTGCGCGAGCGACGAGTGAACGAGCGCCACGCGGACGCCACCGCACGGTGTAGTCAGCGCGTAGAGAACCTGGGCACACATCTGGGGACTGATTTATCGCCCTCTCTCTGTCTCCCCCAAAGTGAATCTTCTCGTCCAAAGTTTAGAATTGCGGGTGTGTTCAAATTTACTTATACCCTTGGGTTCGAGACGCATACTCACATCTCGCACAACCCAAGTCTCCACTGGCAGGATGGGCGCAATCTCGTGGTCATATCGGAAAACGCCGTCTTGTTTCATCCAAGATTTGAGCGTATTTTTTGTCGTAGAGCACCTTTGAACGGGCGGGGCTCGTTCTGGGAATTCGACCAGGGGATATACAGTAAGTTTCGAGCACGGTCGTGTCTGTGTGGTAACCGGTAACCGTTCGTATTTCATACACTCCCCTTGTGATTGTGCATTTGAGTAATTTCAAAGGCGGTATATGATATTTTCCCCTTCGGCCCCGAGCTTTCGGCGACGGCTCAGTCCAGTCCAGGAACCCCTCGGCCCCGGGGATCTCGGATCCTGTCAGCCGCACGCGGCTGACCGTGAAAAGAGGACGGTACAGTAGTTTGCTTTTTCCTCAGGTTTCTCCCTCACCATTATTCGTCCTACTTGCGGACTGAGTATCAGTACCTTTTTCCTGCAGATAGTCGTATCCACCCATAGTACGTGCACTGGCGGATCGGAGGCGGCGGCTGCGTGCGCGCATACCACGCTGCGTCTCGGGGCACAAATTTCAGGCTGGGTTTTGGGTTTCAATCTTCATGTGTGTTCCACTCATTTCTTCAGATTCCGTTATTGCAAAGTGTACGCAATGCAACACATCTACGGATTATAATCCGATTTTTTTTTAAAAAAAATTTGCATTCGAAAGCCTGTCCTTTGCTGCTACAATATGATGCTGCTGCTAAGGATCATACACTAGGGCAGATCTAGAGTAGATGGCTTCGGATGGGCCAAGCTTAGCTTCAAGTATTGATGTTTCCTTATGACTTCAAGTTCGCCCTCCCAAATAGAGACACCAGGGCTTGCATCAGTGCGCCTCTATGCAAGGCGTCTGGATGACATCCCGCCATTCGAAGACGCGGAAAATACTCACTGGCAGGAACTTCCACCGCCACTTTTGATCTAGAGTCTTCTCTCTGATACCTGAGGGCTAAGCAAGCAAGATTTGAAGGGGGGGGGTCAAATGTGAATGAACACCAACTTGCGTTTAAGTTCCTGACAGGTGTTTCTTTTCTTTCTTTCTTTTTCACTTTCATATCGTTGTGACGTCCAGGAGATACAACTGCGTGTGGGATCTTCGTATATCGTGCATGTCCCTGCGACCACAATTCCACCCCTGGAAGTTGCACTTTGCGCTGCCCAATCCACCGACCTACTAAGACCAGTTTTCCATGCTAGATTGCCTCCAGATTGGTCGTGCCACCGCCTCTTGGGCTCGGTAACTTACTAGTTGACGAGGCATGCCATGGCACTACATAAGGTTAATATATTGGGTATAATATCCAAGAAGATGCTAGAATCGTATTATCGTACAATTATTGCGTGGATATCCTACATTTCACTTAAACGGAAGAGCAACAGTATAAAGACACCCGCGAAGGTGACGAGGCGTTAAACAGTGCCTCGCCTGCGGTGGACAACGCCGTTTCGCATCTCAACCATGGCGACTCCTGTCAAACGGTGTTAACATGGCAACGTGGGACAGGCTGTTGTCAGCTCACCATGGATAAACCCTCGCTGTTGCTCGCGCGAAAGGTCTTCTAGCGACCGGTCCATGGTTTCATCCAGTAACAAGGTTGATGCGATGCCGGTCAACGCGATACCCGCAAATATTCCCAGACTAGAGCGAACATTTCAACACACCCGTGGGGGAAAAAGAAAGGACGCCTGCTTACACCACCCTTAGTGTCGTGTCGGATTTGTGCACTTTGAAGAAGATGATCTGGGCGACGATGGCCCCGAGCTTCCCACTCGCCGCAGCAATACCGTGTGCAGTGGAGCGGTATCGTGTGGGAAAAATCTCACCAGGGATGATGAAAGTTGTCACGTTGGGGCCGAAATTGGTGAAGAAATTCGCCAGACAGTACAGTGCGACGAAGGCCTTGGTCTTAGATTCCTGATCAGAATTGGGGGTAGGACCAGGGTAGATGCCGGCTATACAAAACATCTCCGATAAGCACGTCAAGCCAGTTCCGATAAGCGGCCGTCTTACCAAGGACAGCCAATAGCACTGCCAATGCGGAGAAGCCCATGAACTGTATTGGCTTCCGACCCCAAACGTCGATGAGGAAGAAGGTTGCATAGTAGCCCGGCAAAAGCCCTGCCAGGGAAACAACCAGGTTACCCAGGGAAACGTTGTGCAACGTCTCGTATATCCCCAACGGGGTGTTGATCTGCAAACTTGGGATTTTATCGCCAATCCCTGCGAGCGTGAGAACCTCCGATGTCAGAATCGTTGGAGAGTTGAGACCAAGACCGTAGAACGCAACCTAGACGGTGTACATTAGCCTTTCGTGACCAGAATAAACTCAAGCAAATGACTTGCATCGACGGCAAACCACGAGTATGCCACTCCAATGAGGAGTTGAAGATTAGGCCATTGTCCAAAATAGGCCATGAAATCTGAGAGGCTGCGGCTGGGTGCATTTACACGTTGCACAACTGCATCTGCGTCTGGGTCCACCCAGTAGACGCCAGCGGAGTTGCCTCTGGGACCAAGTACATTGCTAATGTCCATCGTTGCCCTTTGAACATCACGGTCAATGTCCATCGTGAATCGTGGGGTTTCCGGGATGGTCAGCCGGAAGTAGAGTGCAATGACACCGGGCACACAACCCAAGCCTATGAGAATGCGCCAACAATTGTCCACACGATCAATATTCCCGGCCACGATAGAGTTTTTATAAGCGGCAACCACAATGAACGCGACCAAGGAAGCGACTGTGTGAGTGTATAAATATGAGAATGACTGGTTTTCCCCAATTACATAAGAATGGCTCGCACCGAAATTTCCCCAGCCCTGGGCAGTGAATACTGCAGTCATGAGACGACCACGAAGGCGCGTCGAGGCGAATTCAGAGGTGATCACAGCACTCAGAGGATAGTCCCCTCCCACGCCTATGCCCATGATAAATCTCCAGAAGGCGATGACGCCGATAATATTGACGGCGGGACCATTCCCAGAAAGCGCCTGGACGAGCGTGGCCGTGATGATGATCATGAGTTCTATCCCGTCTGTTATCGTGGCAAGGTTAGAGCCCTACAGGACGCAGAAAATGAACCAGTTCGTACACATGCGCTTTCGCCCAAGTATATCGGCCAGCCATCCGAACAACAATTGCCCGATCAAGTTTCCGATCGGCGCAGCGACCTTGATTCCGAAGTCTTGGTTGTTGGATAGTTGAGGCGACCGACCGGAGGGTTCATCTGCCAGTTGTTTGTCGATCCGTCAGACTAACGCATCCGGCTTTCCTAGGTGGACATCGTACCTGTGGTGTGACCATAAACATATCCTAACATGACTGACGCCAAGTTGATGGCGAAGATATCGTACCTAGACGCGAGGGTAACACGAGCACAGGTAAGTGGGGACACAAAGGGACAGGAAATTGATATCATCTTACGCCTCCGTGAAAAAACCAGTGCCTGCGACGAGACAGACCTTGCCATGAAACCAGCTACGAACACGGTCATGAGCGGAAGACAGAAGTAGACTCAGACTAGCGACGCACGAGAAAGGAGCTCTGTCGATGGCCTCTAATGCTTCTGCCCTGCTGGCATCTAGTTCGCGAGCCGCGACATCCATGGCTTCTCGTAGGTATTCCATGTCATCGTGTTGGCTGCTCTGCATGGATCGATTGTCGTTGTTCATCTTCACCAGCAGTCGTTTGATGGCTATGAGGCGAGGAGAACAACGGAAGGCCACGATCTACCCGGCTTTTAAAAGAATTCAGCCGCGATCACCGAAGTCAAAGTCAGGGCAGCTAGGCGATGCAGTACGGGTGACACTCGACAGACGGCGCCTCTCTCAGCTCAGGGCCGTCAGGACGACAAAAAAAAAGGCCATTATTGGGCGGAAAGTCATCGCCATACAGCTGACGAACATCGCTTGAAGTGCTAGTGCGATTAGGCTGGCAGCGGTCATTGTATACGTAGCGTCCCCTCAAACGCCGCGTCCTACTTGACACTTCGACTCGCAAATTTCGGATCCCCTTATCATGAGAAGATTCAAATTCGTACATCATTATGTTCTTCTCTTCGAAAAATGCAGAGCTGACTTACCTCCAGAAATGGGCAATGGAGGAGCCTCGTCCAGTGACTGATTGGAAATTAAACTCAAAAACACTGCAGAGCCGTCAAGCGAAGACAAAGACACTCGCCTGATCAGTGTTACATGGACCCCCCTGGGTATGTCGTTTTAATGGTTCGATCAAAATGGCAGTGAAAAACTACAGTAGAGCCCAGGCTTATCCCATAGCCCGGCGGCCCCGGCCCATAACTGCATAGCCCCTTATAGCCCATAGCCTGTCCTGTCCACGAAGTCTTGGTGGTACACCTACCTCTGAGAGCCCATGACCCATCATAACCCATACATGATTGGGCAATCCACCGAGCGGTGTGGGAAAAGAGCGGTTCTACTGTACTGAATACAGACCAATTGTCAGCCGCCCTACCCCCGCCTTT
>QFDV01000940.1:15555-44272 GCA_003315845.1 Lactarius trivialis
CCGGACACTATCAATCCCGCCTCTACCATTACCGTTTCATCGGAAGTCGCGCTCCCTTCTGATCCCCGCCGTATGGACATTTCGCCTGCTGATGTCGTCCATCAGCATGACCAGGTCCCCCCTCCTGGATCCATGGCCGCGTTTCAGCCTCCGTTACGTGAATCCTTCTCAGCCGAGCAGAGTTATGATATCCCACGTCCCGCCCAGTCCTCCCCGGCGGCGACCTCCGTCTCTAGTTATGCATCCCACAGTTCCTCCCCGGGCATTCCGGGCCTAACCCCCGCTTACCCATCAACTCCTTCAGCTTCCATCGCATCCGCCATGGACAATATGGGTATTCCGGGCCGTAGCCGCTCCGGTTCGGCTGCATCCCCCTGCCGTTTTGTGGGCAGCAACTCAGACCGAACTTTTCCGTCTGTCACCAACTCTGGTACCCCGACGTCCAATAAGGGATCGAGTTATCGCCTCTCATTGAACGACTACGATGTCAGCCCTCCAACGGAGGAGATGCCGTCTCCTGATATAGCTGGCCCCTCGATGATGATGGTTGACAACATGCTCAAAAAGTCTGTCTTGTACTTCTTGTCATCTCTCCAACGTTTTCTAAGCAGACGTGTAGCATCATGCAAACCGCACATCAAGCACGCGCCGATTGCAGTGCCGGCCAAACTGCAGATGCAGGCGCCAAAATCGATCAGATCAAGATGGCCATTGCCTTTGTGTCTGACTTGATTGCCGCCACGAGGTTGACCGATGGGCCCAGCCCACCGAGTGATAAGTCTTCACCTCCTGTCGCCTCTGCTGTTCGTGCTTCTCCCCCGAACGTAGGGAGGTCTGGAGCAGGTCTACAATTCAACCCCTTCCTTCCAAATGGCGATTTTCACTCACAGGATGGCTTAGGTCCTTCCGATCATGAGTCGAGGAAGCGGTGTGCATCGTCCATGAACGAGAACGATAGGGTAATAAAAGCAATGAAGATGGAGCCACTTGACGACATTTCACAACCCTCGCTGTCACCGCCATCCTATCCCTTCCCTTCCTCTATGGGTCCAGGCGTCGTGAACTCACATCCAGCCTTTTCTTCAAATCCACCTTCCAGTCCTCCATCTCGCCCTAACAGCTCAGGTGGCTTGCCCATGCATCCACATTCGAACATGTATAGGCGATCGTTGCCATCCTCTGGTCCCATCGGTTTTACTCCGCTCAATGTAGCAGCTGCCAATGGACACGCGCCGTCTGATTTCACGCCTCCGGCCTCAGCCACGCATTCCGGTCATGTGACGGCCTTTGGTCACCCTCCAGAACCGTGGAGGGAACACCCAGCGTCCTTTACTTCCTCACATCGGCACACTTTATCTGGTGGTCACCTTGACGGGGATATTGACATGAAAAATATTATCTCTGCTTTCACGTCGCCTGCCGCGGTCTTTTCATCTCCCAGTTCGGCACCGCTCGCTACACCACCCGCGGCCACCGTCGTGCCTTCAATGCTCCAAAGTTCCGCGCGTGCCTCCCGCTCTAATTCGCTCTCCAATCAACCACCCAGCGACCCGCATGGATTCGGCGTACCGGTCTCAGAGGTAACGATAGATGAACGGGCAGAGTATGAGGCTGGTGTATCTGGTCCCGATACCGGATTCTCGCGCTCGCTTAGCCCCGTCTCATCGCCAGAAGATGACGACGACCACGACTCTGATACTGGCTCGCCCACCCATTCACGTTATCGAAACGGGAGCATTTCGGAAGCAAACCATCAATTCTCTCGCCAACCTACACGCAGGGCGCTCACGAATCGGTCATCTACGGACAACTTCAGTTCGGGGATAGGCGCTAACGGCAGCAACCATAGTAATGAGGTCCCACAGGAGTATCGCGCTGAGGTGGATCGGATCTTCTTTGAGTTTTTGAACAGAATATGCTCAAATCGTCAGTGTGCACGCCCTCAAACGTAACGTGCACTAACTAACCACTTATCTCTGCCGAATAGTGGAGGCTACCGACGCAAAGGGCGAGCCAATACATCAGACACTCATGGCAAAGAAGATGCAGCGCTTAGATGAGTCACCTGATTTCCGACCATTCAAATTCCGCATTCAGGCGTTTACGAACGCTTTCCTGGAGGAGGTGCGTCCCATGCGCGCTCCGCGGGGCTTCTGTATTCCCGGATTCACCTTTTTGGTTTTATTTAATTTTAGCTCGCGCGGCAAGGATATCCTGAAGATAAAATACCCATGAAAAAAGTACGCAAATTGCCGTACATGATCCGGTCATATCTGATGTGGTGACGCACGTGCCTGTAGATTCGGAACTATCTTTGGAACTCGCCTTATATCTCTCGTTTCAATGAAGACGGGAAGAAGGCAAAGTCAAAGGGGAATCATATCTGGAACATTGAAGCTAAAAAAACTGGCGAAGGTGGATGGACATTCCGTCCTTTCCAGCGCCGCCTCGCGGGCGTCCCACCTGGCGTGGCGTACGTCGGCCTTCGTTGGACATGGACACCGCGAATTTGGGATCCGCAAGCATCCCGAAACAATTTGCACGTCGCCTATACCTCCCCCTCACTGCCGCCCTGGCTTTCTTGGAACGAGGATCAATATCTGACAGGTATACCCACGCCAGACGCACAGAGCTGCGATGTCACAGTAGAGGCAAGGGTAAGTCGGGGTTGCGTGCGATTTGCAGCTCGTTGCCGACTGTTTTGCTCCATCAGTTCATGCAAGACGGGAATGAGGAATTCCTCTCTCAAACCGTACACATCACAATCGCGCCCGTAACGAACGTGGATAGCTCTTTCTCTGGCTCGTCGCGACGCCCATCGCTTGTCGAGTCTCGCAGGATTAGCGATACGATTGTTCCGCAGACGTCTCCCTCACGGTGAGCTGTTCGCGGTCTGGGTCCCAGCTGTCCTAAAGCGCCCGTAGGCCCCCGCTTCTATTGCGGTCACAGTCAACGCTGGCCCCTCCGCCACCGCCACCTGTTCCGTCGCAAGATGCGCAGGTGATCCAGGTGCTAACAGCCGCTGCTCAACGTGTCGCACAGGAGGCCCAATCGCAAGTCGTTGCTGCAGGTGCCCCCAGCGAACCCGGACATGAACTACAGGCGCTGGCGAAGCAGCAGCACGTGCTCACGGTGACTGCTCAGGCTGTAGATGACACCGTCTCCGCGCAAGGCACGCAGCCAACGAGCGTCTTGGCAGCTGCAGCTCAGCAAGTCGTCTTGCAGGCCGCTCGCCAGGTGGCTGCGGACCGCACTGCCATTGCCGCAGCGCAGATTTCCGCGGGGTTGCCACCGCCACCTGCGGGCTCAGCTGGGCAGGTGACGGTGAACGAGGTGTCCGTCGCGACTCAGTCCGCGGTCGCGCAGGCTGTCGAACTCACCGGTCCCTTATCGAGCGAAGTTGACGTGCTAATGACCGCCAGCTCGCTGCTTCAGGCACAGCAGGTGCAGACGCAGGCGCAGGCGCAACAAGTCCAATCGCGTCCTGTGGTGGCATCATCTACTGTCCCGGCCGGTCTACGCCATCACTCATCATTCAGCGGGTTGCCGATTCCCGCGCCACTGCCCATGTCTCTTTCGCACCCCCCAGAAGGAAATCTCGGTTCGATGCTGCCCGTGTCGAATGGGGACCTAATAGTGTACTCTCAGCGTTCATAGACTCGATCAAACCCCACCCATTCATTTGCTTCCCGGATCCTGGTTTCCCCCTTCCTTCACTTCCTACCTTCTCGCGTCGTGTTGTATACTAATATTGGAGGGTTGTAAAGTCATCAAAGTCATATTTCATGTCCTCTGCGTCTTTTCTCCGGAGTTTTTTTTACTGCTCAATTTCAATGCTGGCATTTATGCAAATAATAGAGACTATTTTCATAGTTGTACGTGCGAGGCGTAGTACTGTTTTTTTTTTCGAACTAACAGTTGCTGTTATCGTTACCTTGCCTTGCTGAAGAAAAAATGAATTCGGTTTAGATGAGACTACATGCGGTAGGGGGTGAAATGTCGGCGGTGATTCGGTGTGTCGCACGAGTGAGTTGTTCCGATCAGTGCTGAATGAATCTTGCCTTTTCCGGCGAACCAAACATATTCTCAATACTCATTCGATCATGCGCTGTAGGTCCTTTCATGCCACCTAGCTGGTACGCTTACCGCTTTACGCTTGCGTGTGTGTGCGTGTGTGCGTGTGAGGAACAAGGACAACAAGGTTTTCAGTTATCCAGGCTTAAGAACGATCACAATATCGCCATTGTTGTCGAGAAAGAAACATAGACATGATTTTTTTTTTTCCTGTAATAGGCACACATCACAAAAGCTACGAGAATTTTTTAGTTTTGGTCGGTCGATCGGTCGGTTGGTCGAGTTGAGTTGAGTGGGAGTGAGTGAATGATAGATCAGATCAATGTTTTTTTTTCTTTGATCGAACATTATCTTATCTCGCTCCCGTGTGTGCGTGCCGCCCGAGTCGCGAAAACCTCTCACGCACAAGTGCTACGCATACAGGTTATAGACGAGCACACACACGACCGCGCGAAGAAGGGAAGGAAAGGACCAAGGTTTTGGGAGATTGCACGCAGTGCCGTGACAATCGCCGCCTACCAAAAAGACCAAGATAACTGCCATGACTTGAAATCTATCAATTGACCGCGGCATGAACCTGTCTATTCACTCCAAAAACGAGTCCAACAATCACGGTTTCACACGGGTGTACATGCATGAACGTAACTGTATGCATCCCCCCCGTAAGGGAATATGGAAGTACTGTGTAAGTGCTATAGCCGTTCCTCAATTGCAAAAAAAAAATACCTCCGAAGCAAAGGGAGAAACAAAAACGAAAACAAACAGTGGGACGGACGGACGCCTTGCCGTACTTAATTGAAAATACTTTTTACAGACGTGACTCACACATCTCACAGATTGTTGCTATAGCGACATTCTCGAACGTACACATGGAACACGGCTTGGACAAATCCATAGGAGCGGGCGACGATGTCGCCGTGCGCTCGCTCATCGTGTCGTCAGGTAGAGACTCGGACGTCCAGCCGCGGGCCAGCAACGTCCCACCGAAACCGCCGCCATCAGTCTCGCGACGCTGCTTGGGCGCTTCCGTGTCCGTATCGAGCAGGTCTTCGTTCTCTTGCTCCTCGCGCAAGTCGAGGACGTCGTTGGCTAGGATCCCCAGGGTCGCCACGCTCGCGCTGTTGTCCGTCAACTCGCGACCCTGATAAAACAGTCTCTGGCAGATAGTCGGAATGTTCAATTCTTCTTGCAACTACGCAATGGCTTGAATAAAGATCGCGCAAAGTAATGGTATGACATACCAGAAGTTTGATATCCTTGACGGACATCTGTTTCGAGATGCCTATTCGCCGCACTTTTCGTTTCACGGAGCGAATCCGCTTTGATTGTCGTTGAGGTTCGGCATTCCGAGATCGGTACGTGAGAATGCTCGTCTGGCGGTTGTCTACCATGATTGGACCGGAATCCCTTGTATAGGTCTCTGGCGTGGGGTCTGGGTCCTCGCTACCCAAGACACGGATCGTAACTTCCGTCAGCTCGTAGTCCGTTTTTCTACAAAGGTTCTCAACGTCATGTGGGAGATCCGCGGGAGTAATACACCTACCGCTTGATTCGACACTCCTCGCAAAGAGGAGGGTCGTGTATGAATTTGGAACCCAATACCCCACCGTCCGCGATGGGCCGGTTCTCTACTGTGATAAGTGGCGCAGCATCGTAGCTATGAACACGAATCAGTCTAGGTCTTCGAATGGCTGCGCTATTACTCACAGCGCCTCTAGTGCATCCCAGTCTGGGAGGCGAATCAGGCAGACCGAGCGATCCAAATCACCGCCGTTAAGGTCGAGTGTCAGTAGGCCGTGATCGCACAAGTACGAGGAGTTGTCTAAACCAGTCGGCCGAGGGTGGTGTCCGGGTCGGAGGATCCAAAGTTTCCATTCCCGCACGAAACTAGCAGGGACAAGAGCACACGTAACATTCTCAAGAAGCGCCGTATTTCCGTTCAATGCGTTTTCTTGCATGTGTTTGAGTTTCGCCTGTCTGTGCGTCAGCCATCGATATGGATAACGATAAGACTATTTTTGCTCAACCTTTTCCTCTTCCGCCTTTTTGCGAAGCTCCCTTTTGTCCTCGCGGGAGTTCTCCGCGAGGGCGTCACACACCGGACACAAATCGACATCATCAGGTAGCGTGGCCCACGAGGGGAAAAGCGTCTTGAGCAGCGTGAACGCCTGGGAGCCACGATCAAGTATTATTATGAGGACATAATAATTGACGAACCTTCTGCGAAATGCGCATCCGCACGCTCATGTTGGGCGCTAACCCGTCATGCTCACATATGACATGACCTTGAAAAGCCTCAGAGTCCGGAGCTGGGTCGCTTTGTGATGGTTCGTGCATCTTTGGCCTTGGCTGCCTCCAGTCTGGTTACGTCGCGGGATTGGAAAATCAGCCTGGCATCGCTTCGGACAACGGTACACACCCTTGACCCAGAGCCTGGAGATCCAATAAGCGGAAGTATCAGTTTCATTAGAAACGGCGTCAAATTCAGCGACGTGTCTTGGATGCTGATATTGGTATAATTTCTCTAGACAGCAAAGGTTATCTCGGTTCAGGATTCACCCCAATGAACTCACCAAGAAAAATGCCTTCTACACATTCACGGCAGACGTCTCTAGGCTCCAGCTTTGGAAAGAACGAAGAGCCAGAAGCCTGTATGAGAGATTCGTACGTAGCCTATGTGGCTTTGAGTGTCAATCAGGGGCACGACTCGGAGGGATAGGACACACCCGGTCAATTCGCTTCATATTTCCCGCCTTTCCCGGATCGAGCTTGGAATGTGGGCACAATATCTCTCCTACAGAGATGTCCTCCGCTATGAAAGTAGCCGGTCCCTGCTCATGTTTCTCGCAATGGTCGCTTCTGAAGCCATTCTGATTGGCGTGACTACTGCTCGAAGGTTCAGGCTGGTCAACTGGGCTCCCGTCATCCGTAGTACTGCTCATTTCAAAAGGTCGAGAGAGAAATGTGGACAAAGCCTGCTGGCTGACCACCAGCGATGCCTACAACGGCATGAGAAGATGAAACATAGAGTAAACCTTCAACATACCTGGTCCCAAGATGATACATGCCATGATTGATAGATCCCCTGCATCTTTGAACGAAGCTCAAGGAATTCGCGTTCAAGTTCCTCTCGTCTGAAGTGTTCTGTCAGCGTCTCAAAATGGGACTTTTTTTTTGTTCCTGACCTTGAGGAGAAAGTAGCGCAGGCGTCAGCGTGGCTCTGGTTCATCTTGAGTACGACATCAAGGGCACGCTGCGGAGGTCGTTGGATCCTCCCCGGATCCACCGGATGGGCCTCGCGACGCATATATACAAGCATATACGCGTCTCGTGACGTCATTCGTCTGGATATCGACTCGTGAGATATTAAAGGTCACTAACACCTGAGAAGCGGACCTAGATGGGGATGGAGGTTGTATCCTGGGACAGCAGTGAGCAAAGTCTAATAGTCCACATAAACCGGGGGCCTACTCCGTTATCTCATCATCGCTGCTATCCTCGACTCGTCGGCGCTTCTTTGGAGGCTTAGCTTTCCTGATGATCATCTATAAGCTATGTGCGACCGCGGTGGAGAGGCAGACGCACGCTTTGCCTTTGTCGTTCGTCGGGTTAACTGATCCTGGGGGTTTCATCTTCGAAACTACTTCATCATTGAAAATAAACCAAGAATCGTGCCTAACGGGACTTCAGTGTGTGGCCTGTTTGGCTTGGTCAAGAAACCTACGTAACATCAAACACCATGGCTTCGTAGTGACCATGGTACGCACTGGCACCTTTATGAATCAAGACGCCTTTGAGCTCATAAGTGTTTTCTTCATTGGTTGCCTTCTGATTACCAAGAAATTTGTTCATATCAAGAACGACAGGGAAGGATACGTTGTGCTTCCTCTTCTTCCGCTCGAAAGTCGTGACATCAAAGACAAAGCGAAGTAATGAGAAGTGCAGGACAGGAGGGAGTCGTCTGAGAACGAGTTGCCGAGTGGCGTCTTCTAATGACTGGCAGTTGGAACAGTGGTATCTGGAAAACAGATAAGCAACGCTATTCAATAGTTTGATAGAACACATTACTTGTTGTCGCCAGATAGTGTCTCAGGTTGAAGAAGTACATCGATACAGCTTTCAAGAGTAGCATTGTCCTGTCATGCGGGCTCGCTCAACTCACTTCGATGTCTTTACAAATGCACCTACCTCAAGATTAACCTCTATTTCGAGGAAGTCCGAGTTATTCTCAGAACGAGTTCCGCACCGCGAGCAGGTTGTCGCATACGTTTGCGTTCCCTCGAACTACGATTATGCGTGTGAGAATGGGGTCACCAGATCCATATCGACACCCAATATTTACTTGATTCGAGACGAGATGTTTCAGCGCAGGGTCGGGCTGCTTTTTGAACTCGTCGTCTAGGTGAGTGACGAATAGCTTGGAAAACCTGTGGCTATTGTGAGCGGCCGATCTACGGCACGACCAAGATTACTCACTCCTGGGCATCCTGCTGCTCATTCGTTCGAAGATGCAAACTGCTAACAAGCTTTTCGGGATTGAAAACGCTCAGGTGACTTTCCTGCAGCGCAGCGAATGTTGTCTGAAGCTGAAAAATGGGCGAGTCCTATCAAAGGCATCAGTTCCCGCGATAGGGGCTATGGTAAGATGCGTACGTCGAGGGTACGATCCTTATCGTGGGCTGGCAAACACTGATACACGCCACTGCGGAAACGAATATCTTGGAACCAAACCTAGGTCGAGTAAGCATCGCATACAGGACATCAAGTAAATGAATCACTTGAATGTATGCATTAGCATAACAAGTGGCACCGAGGTTCTAGATCTGGTGTCGAACTCTAAGACCAGTATGTAGGGATGGGATGAACTCACCCTGAGACCCACTGGCAAGCCAGGTCTTCTCGTATGGAGATCAGGGTCTGGACCAAGATCTGTTGCAGATAAGTAGTCTTTCAATCCGGCCTCTGACGACCGTTAGCTTGAGGGCGCACATGACGAGACAGAAACAGCCGACCTGCATCCTCCCACCGATCCTGGGCAAGGTAATTCAAACAGTTGGGATTTTTCGAGCAATTCTTTTTATTGCATGTAGGTGTTGCATCATCTGAAATGATGATGACATCCCGAACTTGCTCTTCCCCTGATTCAACGGTCTCCACGAGATCAACCGACTTTGCGGAGCGCTTCTGATACTTGTTGGCACAGAACGGGTGACGAGATCTGCGGGAGAAACCACACGTGGGTAGGAGATACTCCTCAGTGATTCTAGACGCGTCCGTGACACTGGTGCCAACCCATCCCCAAGGAGAGTCCCAGTCGTCCCCTAGATCTGAGGCAAGCTTGTGCCTTTTGAGTCTCTCGCCAGCAGCAAGGCCCTCATTCTGGTGATTTTGGCGTCTCTTGCGCTTCGCATACATAGCGTCCACGCGAATTTGAAGACTCAGGTAGAGTCCAGCGCAGAAAGTAGTGACGGGTGTGTTCGGTGTTAAGACGTGCTGACGCGCAACATTACACGCTCAACCATCTCGGGCCGAGACAGGGCCGCTGTTCGGTTGAGTCGCCGTCCCCCCTCAATTCATAAGTTTACCATGTCGAGTTCAGCAATCCCACCAATTGGCCTGGTAAATCGTATCAGGCGACTACTTCCGTCGGGTGATATCGCTGCGCGAATACGGAAACGGAGAAAGGTTGCTGCTGCAGTCGGGAAATACTTGGGCATACTCAGGTGCGCGACCCTCAGTCTCTCGCTTCTTCGTTGTCTCATCTGAGTAGGTTGGGACTTCTGGCAACCGGGTGCTTTTGGCTACTTGCCTTGCCGTTATCTCTGCTTCAGACAGGCACTTACATTGACGAGAACGCACTCCAACCGAACCAGGTACCATTTGTTTCTGTTCCCCTCATGAATGTCTGCTATATTCGTTTATAGGTTAATACCTACTGGAATTGGGAGGACGTCCATCACGCGGATAAGTTTCTTCAAGATGTATCCTCTCTGCGAGATGGCAACTTCTCAAGTACAGAGTAAGTCTGTTCCATGTTATCACTCGACAATCTTTCACGCAGCTGCACAGGCGTGCAACATACTTCGCAACGGAATTCGCAAAAGCTGGAATACCATCCTCTACTCAAAGATATTCTATTCCAACCTCGCAGGGGGTCAGTCTGATCTATCAGGGCGTGCGTACACGATTTGACTTGTGTTTTAGGTCCTGAATGGCACCAATGCCTACGCTATTTTCTCGGCTCCTAGAATATCTGGCACCGAAGCCATGGTGATTAGTGCCTCGTGGAAAAGCCTGACTGGCGGTTACAACCTGAGGGGCGTGTCTACTGTTCTTTCCTTGGCTACATTCATTAAACGTCAGAATCGTAACTGTCCTCTCCGATTTGTATGTACTTATAAATTTAAACCACAGATTACTCCCACTGGTCTAAAGATATCATTTTCGTCATCAGTGACAGTCATCTCGATGGCATGCATGCATGGTTAAGCGCGTATCACACACCTGCGAACCCTAGTACGTGGTTTGACTTCGTGAAGATAACTTTCTTTATGACCAAGCAGACCAAGATTTTGAACCTTTATCTATCACATCTGGCGTAATATGGACGGCTCTGAACATTGATTACCCAGGCCATTCATTCTCCCATCTAGGTGTTTTTCGAGGTACGGTCGGATTATCTCATCGCCCTGTTTGTTGAATACTGCAACCCCAAGTAGAAGGGCTCAATGGACGTCTGCCAAATCAAGACCTCATTAATTCATTTAGACTCATTTCTCAGCATAAGGGTGGTGTTCCCGTCTTGCTTTACGACCATTACGAACCATCCGAGTTCCCAGGACGCGAACAAGTACGGAATTTTTATCCATCTTGGCTTCCGGAATGGATTCGGGGGGACGGGGACGTCATAGAGTACGGATACAGAGCCAAGAATATATTGAGACATTTCGCATATCAAGCAAAGGGCAGAGCAAGTGGGGCACACGGGCTTTTCCACCAGTGAGAGTCATCATTATCGGCCACATGCTTGTCCTTCTCTGAGAAGTTTGACCTAGATATCGCATAGATGCAATCACCCTTTTTGCAGTCCCTTCCAATGGACCTCACGGATTCCACGCCCTCGGACGGTGCGTACCAGTATTACTTGGGTCTCCGTCTTCTGATAGTACAACTCTCTAGCACTGTCGAATCTACTCTACGCACGATGAACAACTTACTTGAGCGACTCCACGCGTCGTTCTTCTTCTACATCATGGTCACACCTTCGTCCTTCCTCAAGATTGGCAGTTATCTTCCCAGTGTGGTACTTGTGGCCGCTTCCCTGATGATAGGTGGTCTCAGGGAATGGGTTAACGCGGGTTGGGTAGTGGTGAAAGACGAACACCAGTCTCCTGAGACGGAAAAGGCCGCCAATGTTACCTCGAATAGCTCAAAAAAGAAGTGGATAGCTCAACGGCGAGACCTCCTGGGCGCATTTATGGTGCTCGTTGCCTCGCATTTGGTTGGTTTGTCAATTTTCGTGGTCATCTCTGGGGCGTGGCTCGATACCAACCGACTAGTATGTCCTTCGGCGCTTAGTCACTTTGAGCCATTGCTTAATGATTCCAGGCATATATTCTTCCTCCTGTGTGCTGGGTGGCTCTTGTACTCTCCCGATTTGCCATCCAGCCGTCACCAGCATTTTCCAATGCTGCACCTCTCGCCGTTCTTTTGAAGGCCATCAATATGTGCCTTGCAAGCACGCTCATCACCGTCACATCAGTCGTCAATTTCTCCCTCGCCGCTCTGTTAGCGATCACCCTTGGCGTGCCTCTATCCTTCGCCGCTCCATCCCGTTCTCTGCCAGTGTGCGTAATGAAATGCGCAGTTTATGCGACACTTGCATTCGGGTGGCTTGCGTCATCTGGGGAAGTCATGCAGGCAATATGGGACTGGCAGGTATTAGGAGTTTGGTTCGCCCCTTTGGTTTGCCTCATCTACATCCCATTTGTACTTCAAGCTGGTCTTGTCTCTTGTCTCGCACCATAACTTCCGCGCACTCACCAGTGAGTCACGACGGTCGAACGGTATCATCGCCTACATAATTACAATTAGGAGATTACTGTAAGTGCGCGAATATATAGAATGCGATGAGGACACAACGGTAGAAGTTGTCGAGGAGACGAAACAAATACGAAAGCAAAATCCTACTCCACGTCCATCTCGTCGTCTTCAGGCCCAAACAAGTCTCCATCCGGCGGAGGAAGCTGAGCACCATCGGCGCCGTTGAGCACGACCGCCGGAATCTCGATACCCAAGGGAGGGGGGCCGGAGTCCTCCCCATCGACCACATCTTCTCCAGGCTCGACAGCATCGTCGCCTTCATCTTCCTCTGCAACCTCGCCCTCGTCTGGCCCCGGCTCACCCGCCTTGCGGAGCCTGGCCATCTCGTTTATATCATCCTTCTGGCCCATCTTTACCTCGAGATCTGCGCGCAGCTTCTTGAGTGCATCTTCGAAGCGCTTACGAATCAGAGGGTTGCCCGTGCTCGCGACCTCCGCCTCCTTCTTGCGAACGGCAAACTCGAGGTCTGCGATTTCCTCGTTCAGGAGTTGACGCGCTTGCTGTGTCTCGTCGTCCTCATCCTCGTCTTCTTCATCCTCATCTTCACTTTCGTCTTCATCGTCCTCGTCCTCCTCGTCACCCTCGAGTTCACGATCGAGCTCTGCCGCGAGTTCCTCATCAATATCACCGTCTGCGCCGCCATCCTCGTCTTCACTACTTTCGCCGTCTCCACCACCAGGCGTCCCAGTGTCACCATGTTCGGAATGAGCCCCTGGCGTCTGGGGCTCTAGTGCGTCGTCTGGTTCAATGAACTCGGAGTCCGACAAGTCCGGGTTTACGTTGTCCAAGACCTCTGTGGAGAGGGTATTGGAACAAAACTATGTAGACCGACGAGAACTTACCATATCTAACATCATCCGCCAGAGCATCTTGCTCGAGCAGCCTCTCAACCTCTTGCTCAACACTTTCGATCGTTCTTCTGTTCACCCGTCTCCTGAAGCGTCGCTTCCTAACCTGGTGGAGTGGTGGAGTGATGCCGTGAGGCCAAATGAAGTCGTCGATATTGATACTTTTATGATTAGTGACTACGTCTTCGTTGGTAATGCGTTGCTCAACAAGAAGCATCTGAACGGCAATAAGGCGGGTCATCATAAGGCTGACTAGAGAGGGACGAACCTGACAGATGTCCGCAACCTTGAACATGCGCTTGTTGTCGAGTGTCTTCTGCGCTTCGATGACACAAGGAAGGTCGACGAGTTTCGCTGAATACATATTGTCCCCGACGTGGAAGAGAGCCCGGCGCGAGTCTGCTCTCGCATATTAGCCATTAGTTAGGAGGACACTTGCTCAGGAGACGTACCTTTGAACTTGAACCAGACATCAGGCGAAATTTCACGGGCAGCTACCATCTCGCGTAACTTTCCGCAGTCCTCTCCAGGTGGCATGCGCAGTATAAATTGTTCTTCAAAGGACAACTCCTCGTCATCAGAGTCGAGCTCGCGATCGTAAGGGCCTAGGAAGGACATGCCCGGGGCGAGGGCAGCAGCCTTTTCGCTCAGCTTGAGCTTGAGCTTTGGTGCTGCCTTTCCCTTTGCAGATGAACGCATGGGTCGCGCAGGGGTCACGTCGCCGCTGTCAGAATACGAGGGAGAACTCTGCCTTCGAGCGCGTAGTGTTGCTGCCCTCTGTGGGCGGCCGGTAGCAGCCTGCGCCGCGTGAGTATCAGCTACCTTCGAAGGTCCCGCAGAAGGCTGTACATGAGCGTCGATATCATCGACAACGATGAGGTCATCTTCCATCGTTCGTAGGTTGCAAGTCGACCGCGACACTACTGCGACGCGGTGGGACATCCAAAGTCTGACTAAGAATAGATCACGTGGGTCACGTGGAGGGTCATTTCAATGACTGAGTCTTTTCTCAAGTTCAAGCTCAACATTCAACGTTCAACCTTAGCGGCAGTTCTTGCCGTGAACGCTTGAGCTCATTGGACAAGGGCTCTCTGGTCTTGGCGGTTTATATGGACGAACGTCATCGGGTGTCAGATCATTCGGAATGCCACAGCGTGGACTCGTACTCTGCGGTGCCAAAACAGTAAAACACGAATATGACATACATGCTACTATGACACCCGTAGTCCGGATGGGTCCGAAACCAACGACATCCCATGTTCCAATCCTGCCAGTATGACCTCACGAACAGTAGCTAGATGCTGCTTCTACCGATGCTCGTTCTCGCCTGCGAACTTCACTTATGGCGTTTATCGCGAGTCTGCGGCATTGATTTTCAAGCACGGCTCCTATCAAACCTTGTTACGAACGAGGCAGGAACTTCGAATGTAGGGGCATGGAAGAGGCTTACTCGGGTTTGTGTGTCGTGATGAGACGAGGCCATGATGAGCCTCAGGACGAACAGTCGACATGCATCTGCCCAATTCACGCACGACGGTCAGCAAGACTTGGGAATTCGTGCTCGACACGACGTACTGGCGTCTCAGTCTCTTGGCACGAATCGTTCTGTGGTCAGCAGCTGCACCACCTGCCCATGCGCTCATGTGGGCTGGACGCCAAGCCTTGTGACAGCCACTCGCATAAACACCGAAAGTCTTCCCGAAAAATGAAAAGGAAGGCGGGTATAGTTATGATGAAGAATTGGCGGCGTCCTTATTCAGCGTGCGTGCCAGTGTGACCTACTAACCATTCCCAGTTCGTCAGGTCTAGTCCAGGAGCGAGCGCGCTACGGTATCAAATAGTCTGTCCGAATATCGGCTAAGAACATCAGATACCCCCCATCCTTCGAACACGCAAATTTGCTCAATTCTAGCCCAATCACCATCAAATTAAATATATGATTTTTAGTACTCCCGAAATTGACAAAATGGCACTGGCAGCAATTCAGACAGCACTGCCGGCATTCCCGCTCGCAACTGCTGCGCGTCACTATCTACCGCTACGGATCCCGCGCCGCACTGTATCCACTCGAAATTTGAATATTTTTGACTGAATCAACGCTATATGAATGTGATCAACTTAGACCCACAGGGCATCGGTACAATATCAGTTACCTGGTACCTAGCCTAGTGTTGGCCGCATCAACTCTACATATCTTCAGATCACACTTACCCATACATGTTCCTACAGAGAAGTAAAATTCAAGCACGACACATTTCCAGCAAAGGTGATTAAGCTGTGAACGATCGTACCGTTCGGGGACGGCACTTGCGCCACCGGTCATTTGTAGAGCCGGAGTAGCTCTCCCTTCGCGTTCCTGAAAGTGCCGCTCCAGCACGCGGCATGTAATTCATCACAGCAATATTCATCACTGTATTCAAGCTTCAAGAATTACAAGTCCCTGAACCTGGAGGATGTCTATACAAGGTTTCGTGCCATGCGGATGCCGGTGCGACCAGTCGCGACGCCTCACACCTCCCGGAGCCTGAGACAACCTGATGTTGTTTGGCACCCTCGAATCCCGATCCATATTACAATAGTTTGATATAACTTACATTCAAGGGTGCAAGACTGCGTGTGGATACCTAGCACCTACCGACCGGTGTCCGATGTTGGGGTCGGACACACTGTATTGCAGCAATCTGAGCTTGATTCGCCGCATGAACTATCAGCACCGCATCGGCCGTCTCACCTCGATTCATAATGCATAAAGTGCAAATTTAGATCCCCTCCGACATGACGCTACGCGCACTCCGGCCAGCTTGACCTTGACGGGGCCTGACGAGCCACAAGGCTACTTGGGGAAGGCTTTGGGATGGAAGGGCAGAGCATGCAACTAGTCTGCGTCTCTTATCTCTGGGATGCCATCCCAGAGATAAGAGACGAAGACTAGTTTTACAGATTCTAGTAAAGCCACATAGGGTTCTGTGGTACCCCAATCGAGAAACATGCTTGCAGCGTGTTTCACGTCTCTCGACCAACCGTTTTCTAGCTCTAGACGGACCGCATGAGCAGGATATCACTTCTTCAACTCAGACGGCCAAGTGTTGCTATCCGGCACCTCAGGCTGTCCCCGCAGGTTATACTCAGCTAGCAGTAAGGCTGTGGCTCTTCGTAATGGCAACCAAGGCCTCAGTGTGTTTCAAATGTACTTGCCTCCTCTTGCTTACAGTAAACAAGAGCCTACAGTATGGGATGCGCGCTATAAACGATCTGAAAATTTACTGTATCAGTGAGCGCCGTGTACACTCGTTCGTAATTTCATTGGCACAATTCAATACCAAGAAGATCAACGAGTGACTATGGCGATTAATTATACGCGACGGGCCCAAAACCCGAAAGATTTACTGTAACAAGTCAGTCTAAATAGACCATCCCCGCCAGAGATACAGTAACAATCACGCAGGATGGCGAAAGTTATATCCCCAATACAACCAATAATGGCGAGTTCCCATCGATATCTATACGTCCCTTATTCTCGGCCGGGAGCAGAGGACTGCGCAACTGTTTTAATGTCATATCCTGGGGCATGGCTAGGTCCTGAAGTGTTGGACTGGATCACAGGTGAAACTAAGAAAAACACCTACCTCGGGTCTGAGTTCATACTGGCGGAATCGCCTTTGCCACTTTCCACGTCCCTCGTATGCGTAATAGTTTCGAGCTTGAAAACCTCTACGGGTGATCGTAACTGTGTCTCGGCCCTGGAGATATGGATCGATCCTTTCCCAGGAGTACGAATCCGAGAGGAGACCGTGAAGCGGGAGGTATCGCCATCTGCGGTTGACCCAGTGCGGTCACGGAAGTAGATGCGGTTGTTGAGGCTCACTAAGAGGGTGTTGGAGTACCTGGGACGTTTGTCAGCATCACGGTTCGCAGGTAGTTTCTGATGTGACGCACAGTTTCCCTATAATCCCAGCACTTTCTCTCACATTAGCCTGGGTGAAGCCGAGAGATGGAAAAACCACTCACGTGAATGTGTAATATATATCATTCTATGGAAACCGTGGTTGGGTCAGAAGACCTATCGCTGAGCTTTCTGCCCACTTACGGGAAAGCCGGCATAAAGCACGATGGATGATATGGCCACGGTAGCTTAACAGGAAGTCAGAATCGCGTCCGTTCAGGGTTTGAGAGGGATACGTACCAGTGAGTACGTTTGTTTCGATAGTAAGCCGCACTACACGACCCAAAACGAAACGAGAGAATAATGAACCCTCGGAGGCACGTGTTCGTCTTAGCTGGAAAAAGGGGAAGATAGTCGAAAGTGCAAGAAATGTAACGCGGTGGTTCCGTACCAGAAGCGTCATTGCCGTCGCAATCATAATGTCTGAAAGGGCACTCGGTACCGACCATAACTAGCGTGACAGGGGATGAGTGGTAAGGTCAACTATATCGAAACGAGGGTGCGTACATAAATAGCGATCTTGGAGACCGCATACTTTCCAACAATGATTGACTGAAGTTCGTGTAAAACAAGACGTTTCGGTGTATCTGAATAGTACTTACTGCCAAGCCCCCCCATGCCGCCCCCGTCGCTGAAGCCACCGACGTCTATGCAATGGAACGTCAAGCACCTGACATTCGCGGGAAAGGTCAGGTACACATACGATGGTGATGACGGCACAAAGCCACACATTTCTGGTCAGTTTCCAAATACGATAGCAGAAATACATCTGAACCAGGAGCGAAATGACTGCGCTTATGATGGGAATGTCTATAGGGGCGTAATGCGAATTGTGGAGGCGCTCGACGTCGCCGAATCCCTCAACAAACCAATAGTAGACATCTGCCCCAGTCAGCGCTGTTTGGGTGGTCTCCAGCGCGAAGGCAAAATAGACTGATCAAGGTAAGCGTTCGCGGAGCTTCGGAGTACATGTTGTCGAAGACGGACCCATCATTTTTGTCGATAGGCTGTCGTTTGGGAAATTATAGCTGTATACGTCTGCACGCGGGGTGAGTGGATGAACTTTCGAAGGACGGGTATCATACATGACTGGACGCAGAGAGCGCCGTACAGCCCCCAGTTGACTAGAGGTCCGAATAGCTACATGTATTGCTGAGGATATCAGTTGGAGAACAGAACGATGTCGAGCGCACAAGAGGGGCAGTTCTGCAAAAAGCCTGATAAGGGGGGAACCACGAGCCTAACGTCGCCAAAACTTACATTCTCGTGATTTCATCGGGAGTGGGCGATGATTCAGCCATGGTGGTACTGTAGTGGGCGTCGGGGTACGGACGGGAGCTATCGCTGCGAAAATTGTGTGGGGACGGCGAAATTGTTGGATGTCTTGATGGAAGGTTTTATAGTAAAGCAAATGAGGCTTTCCTGCCGTATCGACATCAACAGTGGTGGGACTACGCCAGAAATGTGCAGCTCCCTCAGGAACACGGCGTCGTGCCTCATTTAATAGCCCGGTTGCACTCACTGCGCGTACACTGTCCAGATCAATATGAGACTTTCCTGCTTTGGCTTCCGTATCAACACTTAGCGGGACACTCCAGGAATGTGCTGCTCCTTCAAGTTCCAGGAACACGGCGCAGTACATTGTGCGATCCGTATTAGCTGATCGCACCCACTGCGTCATAACGTCCAACGTCCTCGCCGACTTGGTGTCAGAATGCCATGAGAGATAAGGCGGTAAAGTACGGCCATGCCTCTGACAGTCGCCCCAAATATGCGAGAGGCTGGAGATGAGGGTTTTGAAGAGGGTTGACACAGGGATCTTTGTAGCTTCGGTTTCAAAAAGTACACGAGCCGAGAGTCGGACGAGCCATGAGGAAACGAACCCAAGAAGCAGAAGCGACATTTGATCAAATTACGTAAAAAGGGCAATTTTATACTATCACGTGCTCTGGGGCAGCAACGCATAGTTTTTTAGAGGATCGGAAGACCTTCGACCTGATCGTCAACTTGAAGAAAGATCTCACAAGAAAGGGGGAGGATGGGATGTTTTGCCATGAGTGCAAATTCAGAGAAAGAAAAGTGGATCGGCCAAGACTCAGTATTGCATCTTTTGAATGTGGTACCGGTACATCATACAGTTCCAAAACAGGGCCCTTGCAACTTGATTTTTTTAAGATGTAAGAAAAAAACAATTATCACACCGGAAATTATTTGTCCTAATTAAAAAATGAAAGTTATCAATCCTGCGACTATTTTATAACTACATATCGTGCGAGATAAGAATTTTCGGTGTACTTAACTATGAACCCCGCCCTTGAAATTTGCATGTCCGCTGTTGTACGAAGGGGGTCTCCTGTTTTGGATTCGGCTGTACAGTACAAGCAACTTACACCTTGACTTACACTATATTGAAGACTGTATTGTGCTTACAGTATTTTTGAGCGATCACAGACTGTACCTTGATCAGTGATCAGATCTAAGTCTTGGTATTTTCTCGGCACTGCAGACCAGATCACGTGATCAATTCACTTGCTCTCGTCAACGGTCACCCTAACTTCATATTTCGGAAATGGACGGGTATGTTGCCTTCTTGAAATCTCACTTCATGATGTTCCAACGAAATATTCTACGTGCAGCCTCGACTTCAATATCCACCAACTAATACTCTCCGACCTCGCCGCCAGCGTTGGCGCGTCCAATGATGACCCCGCAGACCCTACACTTGAATCCTCTATTGACGCAATTACGTCTAACGTTACCACCAGAGTTGTCTTTGATGATGATGAAAGCGATATCGAGGCCAACCTTGAGCAGAGGGTGTTCATGGTGAGTACATCTGTCGGTGCCACGGCCTCCCGGTTAAATTGTGGACGTCAGTCCGCATCAAGAGCGAGGTGTAATATTGGGTTTTCGGAGCTCTCAGTGAACATGTCTCCCTCCCTTCTCCATTCTACTGTTCCCGTCTTGTTGGATGTTCTTCGGGACATCCCTTACATTGACTTCGATATGAACTTGACCTGGGATGGTAAGCACATCTCTCCCTGGTATCTCCGATGAGTGATTAAAAGAAATCCTACAAAAGAATGGTCTTTACCTGACCAGTTGGCCTATTCGACTGTTTCTGCTCTGCTGAAGCTCGCCGCGGTTCATCCAGAGTACAAAGATGTCGTCATGCGCTCTATTTCGACCTTCACATCTGTCCTTGTCAAAAATATTCAAGACTGCTCTCGTGAGTATCGCACATTTTGTTGGATTCTGCTCATTAAGTTCTCGCATAGCCACTGAAGTGCTTACTCATCACGCCCTCTCTTTCCATGGTTTATATCGTGCCATCATCTCTACTGAGTTCTCTTGGGACTACCACAGTTGGGTTTCAATCTCTGAGCAGCTTAATGTCCTCTTCGCACCAGATCTCATTGAGCGTTTGAATC
This sequence comes from Lactarius trivialis, assembly GCA_003315845.1. Lineage (NCBI taxonomy): Eukaryota > Fungi > Basidiomycota > Agaricomycetes > Russulales > Russulaceae > Lactarius > Lactarius trivialis. The sequence continues at coordinate 35,955 of QFDV01000940.1, forward strand.
GTTCTCTGGCCAGCAACATTCAGGCTGAAAATGATGATCCCGACGTCAAAACCTACATACAAGTTCTTCTGTCACGTTATATATCGAATGGTCGCCCCCTTAATGGCTACTTCCTCGTCTGTTGCGTTGTAGAGGCCCAGTGGACGATGCTAGCGCAGGCTCTTTACCCTTCGCATGCGCCGATCTATCCTAAGACCGGGGAAGAAGCTGAGGCTGCTGCTGCTAATAAAGCTTGGTCAACTCTTACGCGGGATGTCACCTCAGAAACAGGTGCCTCTGACCCGAGCTTGAAGAATGCCCTCAAAAAGTCTCTGGAGTTATCCATGCAAACTTTTACCGATCTCCTTGTACAAATCGAAGAGATGGAATCTGAGCCGTCATTGGATGCATACGCTTGGGAAACCATGTCTGAGAGCTTGGTAAGTTTGACCCCTCTGGCCAGTTCGATGCCGCATGCCAATTCCCGTTAGAAACTTGGCACTGTCTGTGCTGTTGCACTCCGTGACCTAGACAGCAATCTCTTTTCGTGCCTCAAAGCTATTATTAGCATGGATTCCCCAATCACCGATAATCTTGTTCAGGTGGCGGCTTTGAAAGCTGTCACAGTACTGGTGCAACAGTATGTTTCGTTTCTTGTCTTTGAGGAGTCTCCAAAGTGTTTGTAGTTTCCCCGAGACGGCGTCATCCCTGGTATCTCATCTCAGGCGCTTCGTCACGTCACCGGTTCCCACATTCGAGAATGAGTTCATCAACGAGACGCAAATTCCTGCCCCCCTATACTCGGCTGCAAAATGTCTTGCTTTGTGCATCAAGGTATGTCGTACGCCCTCTGCATTTCATTTTCTAATCCTAGTAGTTAGCACCTGGCGACGACCTAATCATGTCAAACATGTACTCCTTACTAAACTACATCGCCGCGACAAGCAAAGAGATGCACGACGCTCTCAATAACTCCGCGACAAACGATCTGTTCTCTAGTTCGAAGCCAGAGCACACCATGATCCACTCAGACCGTGCCACTCTACACTCCATTGTGACAGGTTCGCATGGCAACACTGAAGAAGAGAAGCGACTCATTACCATAAGTACGATATCGGTGGTGTCAAGGCTTGCCCTGGAATTTAAGCGTGATGATGTGAGCGTCGTCGTCCGTGCTGCAAGCAGTTCTGCTCAACTTAGCTATCCAGGCAACAAAGTTAACAATTGCAATGTTAATACAGCGGCTTCGCATTTCTGAACCATATGCTGAGGCTGCGATAGCACATAACCTAGTAGATCTGGCACTGCAGGCCCCCGAGTCTTCGTTTCTGGAGATTATCAAGGCGTTCTCTTCTCTCAGTCTTTCTATGCAATCGGAGGATCCAAGATTCTCGAACAATATGGTAACATTATTATTGTTCCCTCTAAACGCTTGAGACCAACCTTTAGACAGATTCTGGCTGCACAAACCAGGCTTGCGCACGAGTTGTATCGGCGACCGCAGTTCTATCATATTTACTTGCAAGAACTCCTGTCGCTGTTCGGGGACAAGGGAATAGCTATCCAAAATGCCTCAGTCCAGAACCGGTACACGAAAACGGATGATCTGTCTGAACAGCTCGTTTCACTTCTCCTACCTGTCGACGCCCTTCTTAGCCATGCAGATTTCAATCCCCGTTTCGACCCATCGACAGAACTGGTCACCTTGTTCCGTAACATGTGGTTCCTCTGTACTCTCTTTCGATTCACCACGGCAGACGAGGCAGACGAGAAGGATGGCTCTGCAACGGAGTGGCGCCGCCCCGCATTGTCTCGCATTGCCACAAAGACGCCTGCCATAGTGTTAGAGGAGGCCAATGATTTTCTCATCAGTGAAGTGGAGTACAACTCGTGTATTCGGTTGGAATACGCTCACAGCGTGAGTTCATATGCGACGTTCTTCTTGTGCCACGCATAATGGTGTCGTAGGTTATGCCTAAACATCGTAACTTACTCTCGAGGTATTTACAATACCAACACGCTGATATTCGGTCGTTGTCTCCCGGAGCGGTCATCCTTCTTCTCACTATGCACGACATAGAGGGCATGCGTGCCTCCGTTGGCCTTCCTTCATCCCTTGTGCCCTACTTTACCAATAACAGCATCAATAGCCACACGGAGCTGAGAACGTGCATGGACGCCATGGCCGATAAGGTGGGTATAAAACCCAACTTAATCGCATTGTGTGGCTAAATTATGTACAGATAATAACCGATGCCATTCAGGACCTGAATTATCAGGCGAGAACCCAATCGTTACCCGGAGAGCTGCTTGGTGAACTGCAGGGCTTGCTGACCGGAAGCACACATCGCGTCGCCAGGGCACGCGCAGTAGCGTCCAAGTACCTCGATAGGCTCATTACGTCTTTCCCTTCGCTCATGTGTGACCCTCCTCTTGTTTTCTCTATCCTCGAGGTACTTACTCTACTGCGGCGTTCGTGTGAGGGTGAATACATGGACGAAGTATGCTTCCGTATCCATTCGCACGATTCTTACTGAGGCACTCATTCCACAGTATAATCCGGTCTACGAATTCCACTCCGATAGGGTGGACATAACCCTCCAGCTCCCTGATGACTACAAGATTAGGGATGAAATTCTCGTCAATTTACAGCGCAATTCCAGTCGATGGTTCGAACTTGCGCTAGGTCGCGCTCCTATGGAATTACGGTCAACTCTTCAAGTATGTATTCCTTGACTGTATGCTATGTCAAAGTTCATATTTTTTCAAGAAATATCTTGCGATCAATCAATCGCTCTCGCCCATTGACGCAATTGATCTTGGTGCCTCTGTCGCCGAAAATTATGGAAAGGCCATTGGTCCCGTGGAACGGAAGATGTGTACGTGCCAACGAATTTCCTTGCCTCAATCCTCTGACTGTCGAATAGCTTCCCTTGCTATGCTTTCCAAACACAAGCCTGATCGTGCCAAGATCGTCACAAGTCAAATTGCGTCGAAGGCCTATTTCACTGGAGAGATTGCCGGCCTACGTCTTGCAGGAAGGGGAGGTCAGTACTTCTACACCCTTCCCGGTACCATTGAATCACATCTGGCTGGTTAGGCAAGAATCTTCAGAAGCCCCCGGATGAGCAAGACCCTGTTCCAGAAATCTCTGCTCTTAGGGAGAAGATGCACTCAGCTCTTTCCGCGGTGCGCGAGAAGCGCAACTCGTTCACCATTCAAGACTTGAAGCGACTCCTATTCCGTTGCGCATCGGCTCTCATCTCTGTATCCAAGGTCAGACCAGTCGCTGTTCCAAGTGCTTGTTTACTTAGTTAAGTCTGATAGTGTGACTACACGCTGATGTACTACATGGTCGCTCTACCTTTCGAGGTCTTCACCCCATCTGCGATAGCAGCCGGCACCGAAACATGGACATGGGTCATATCGGAGCGTCCTGCGTTCGAGATCGCCATGATGACAGAAATTAACACTGCTTGGATGACAAGTATCAGGTTGGGGAGGGGCATTTTCTCAAAGACTCTTAAGTACGTCTAAAGCTGATTCGATGCCTCGTTGCTGAAAGTCCCTTCCAGCTACGACGACCCTTTCCACCATCCTATTGACTACGCCCCAACCAACAAGGATGCGATTGACCGCGCTGCCACTCACGCCCGTAGACTGCTGTATCCGCACACGCTCGTCCTGCAAATGCTGTCTAGTAGATTGCAGGCTGCAAAGTATCGAAAACCAGGTTTAATGTTGCTCATCCAGCGCCTTGTTCTCCGCTCGGCAAAGGCTTATCGCACGTTGAGGTAGTGTTTCTACCGTGCTCCTCCATTTTCTCGGACTGAAACTTGTTGCAGCACGCACGCTTTGGCGAGGGAGGCACGGTTCTCCTTTTTGATCTTTGGTTTCGAAGCTCTGGGTGGCTCAAGACTTGATTCTTACTGCGAGTATGCTCTGCGGGAAAGCTTGTATGCCGCCGCATTTTCGTGGTTTTCTGCACGGCCCCAGTAAGCTAGAATTCTTTCAGTCGACGATCACTCGTCTTACAGTAGGAAGGTGGACCCATGGCTCAAACAGACTGCAAATGGACGCCGACTCGAAGCTGTTGATGGAGTTCTTGTCTTACCTTCAGGTGGATACTGCGCGGCTCGCTCATGAGGTTTCAAGCCTTGGACAGACGCAAGCCACGTCGATGAACTCAAGTAAGTGTATCTGTCCTTTCCGCGACGGGTGCGATGTGATAATCCCGACACAACCAACCTAGCATATGTTTCGCGCTTAAAAACTCACAGCATCCCACTCAAATTACTGGTGGAGAACGAGATTTACAGACTCTCTGTGTGGTCAAATCCAGTCAGTGACCCGAAACGTGGGTTGGATCACCCAAGCCATTTGGAACGGTCTATGACGGACGTAAGTCATTTCCAACGTTACTCTGCCACGGGATAATAAGCAACCCACAGGACTCTTGGCGGAGTGCGGTACGTGCAGCCTGGGGTATAAATCCAGCAATAGCGGTGGGCTTTGTGGAGAGATTTAAGCATCTAGCCGTCACGAGGGAAGTCGGCGCTCTCATCCGTTCGCACCCACGTGAGGTCCTACACATCCCCGAAGCCATCGAATTGCTCGTGGGTGATAGGCTCGACGGGGTTCGCCGGGATCTTAGGGTGGGTCATCGTACCCACAGATACACCCAAGCTAACAGACATGATCAGTACCTCCTTTTCTGGGATCCCGTGCCCCCGATCGTCGCAGTTGCGTTCTTCGAGCCTCGATATCATAGCGATCCCATGGTCCTTCAATACGCTCACAGAGTGTTGGTTCAACATCCGGTTGATGTGACCTTCTTTTTCGTTCCGCAAATCGTACAGGCATTACGTCACGATGAATCAGGTGTGTTATTTCGTGTTCACCGCGCTGACACCATCAACTCTGACACGCCCTATAGGATATGTCAGCCGCTTCATATTCGAGACGGCCAAAATATCACAGCTATTCTGTCACCAAATTATCTGGAATATGAAGGCCAACTGCTATAAGGGCGATGCTGGTGAAGAGGTACGTTTTCTCGAATGCTTCGGATAGTCACAGGGGCCTCAGCATGTTTATCAGGAAGACCCAATGAAACCGATTTTGGACAATATGATCCTTGGAATTGTGGATTCACTATCCGGTTCGGAAAGGGACACCTATGACCGCGAGTTCAAGTTCTTTGGCGAGGTCACTTCGATATCCGGAACGTTGAAACCCTTCATCAAGAAAACCAAAGCAGAGAAAAAGGTGCGTTGAATGACTTCTATGTATATGCGGTACTAACACTGTATTTCAGGCAAAGATCGATGAAGAGATGGCAAGGATAAAAATCGACGATGATGTTTACCTGCCAAGCAATCCCGATGGGAAAGTCATCGACATCGACAAAAAATCTGGTCGTCCACTGCAAAGTCATGCCAAGGTTTCTTTTTTTGTCTGTCCTCGAGAATATTTTTTTAGACACGTTGTCTGTCTAGGCACCATTCATGGCGACGTTCAAGGTGCGAAAGCAGATGGTCGTCATCAATCCCGACCCCGATTCGCTAATTACGGGTGACGGCGGAGACGAAGTGCGTCGCACCGAGCAAGACGTCTGGATTCAAGCAATCTTCAAAGTCGGCGACGACTGTCGGCAAGATGTGCTCGCGCTTCAACTCATTGCCATGTTCAAGAACATATTCACCGGCGTGGGTTTGACGCTCTATCTTTATCCTTACCGCGTGACAGCGACTGCACCTGGGGTACGTCCAGCTTGCTTATATCAACCTTGTATGCGGAGCCCAACCTGATAACAGTGCGGCGTCATCGACGTTGTGCCGAATTCAACTTCACGAGACGAAATGGGCCGCGCGAAGGTTAACGACCTCCAGGGCTTCTTCATCGCGAAATATGGCGGAGAGGACTCCGTCACGTATCAGAAGGCACGGATGAACTTTATCCAATCGATGGCAGCGTACTCCGTAGCGTGCTATATACTTCAGATCAAGGACCGTCATAATGGCAATATCATGATCGACGGGGAAGGCCACATTGTACACGTCGGTGAGTGCACTCTCCCATACCGGTATGACCGTCCACTCTAAAACATATCCGACTGCCCGCGCAGATTTTGGTTTCCTCTTCGACATAGATAAGTTTTTGGTTCTCTTTTTCTCTGCCCTCGTCCTCACGTCCTCTCTACGGCCCGGCGGAGTGAAATTCGAGCCGAGCTCGTTCAAGCTGAACCACGAGATGGTCGTCCTGATGGGCGGACGCACCTCCCAGGGCTACGCGCTCTTCCAGCAGCTCTGCGTCGCCGCCTTCCTCGCGCTCCGCCCGCACGCGTCACAGCTCATCGCTACCGTGCAGCTCATGCTCGGCACGGGCCTCCCCAGCTTCAAGGGCGAGGGAACGATCCGTCGGCTGCGCGAGCGCTTCGCTCTTGCCCTCGACGAGCGCCACGCTGCGGATTATATGATGGGCGTCGTCAAAAACGCGCACGAGAACATGAGGAGCAAGGTCTACGACGAATTCCAGCGGGTGAATAGAATTTAATTTAATTTTTCATGCTTTACATCACGGACTAATGCGACGCGTGCCTTGTACCTTGTAGCTGCAAAATGGTCAGTATATCACACTTCTTAGACAAACGACAGACCAGCTGACCCTCTGCAGGCATACCGTACAAGTAGCTTCCAAGACGAGTGTGTGAACTTATCTTCGGCTGCGTCTCGAGTTACCCGCTTATGGACTGCCCTGGCGCCTAATTAACGTCATTGTATTTATCCAAGCGTCGATTGTTCGACAATCTCGTTACTATAGTTACGTTCATGGCAGAAACAGCGTGTTAAAAAGTAGATCCAATTTCCAGCCGGGGCTCCAAGTCATGAATTGTTCATGGAGAAAAAACAATAACTGCACCAAGGTCCATAACGAAATAGGATGAAGGTATAAGCGGGCGGGTGAGATGTGGTATCAGAGCGGGCGTAAATTTCTATTGAAATGTCAAGATTGCGCAATTTATCGCAACGTGTAATGTCCAGCGTCTGTGGATTGCGTGATAGACAAGCGAAAGAGAAAAAGTCCTAGGGTAAATTAGATAAGGTAAGACTCCGAAATGTGGGCGGAAGGCAAAGTGAGCGCGAGACTCAATCGACGAAGCATGAGGTCATATATCGTGTCCAGACAGCATCGTGCAAACAGGTTTAGGTTGTGACCTTTTCGTGATGATATGAGTCGAGCGAGGTATTTACCGACGTCGAGAATGACGCCGCGCAATAAATGTGAATGATAAAGAATCGGGACAAATCTGGAATAGTTGCATCCCTATACGGGGGGGTCTTGAGTGGTCGGAAGGAGAATCGATGGCATGCTATGTGAACGCATGGATGCAAGAGCGAGACTGGCGGCAAGGGGAGGTGCTGGTGTTGTAGGGGATGAATAAGGAGAGCCGATGGGAGTGCGACGGCCAAACGAAGGCGGCAAGTTGGGGTTAAGTGGACTAGGTATCGGGCGGGTCGGCACCGGGCTTATGGGTGGCGGAGCATTGGAGGTACGGCGTGCACGAAGGAACTTGAGTGGTGTTACGCAGGAACCACGTTGCTTGTTGTCCGGCTGTGAGTACAACCACGTCGCAGTAAGGACGACACTGGCGCCAACAATGAATGAGGCCGTAATTCGGAAATGGAAAAGTCCGACGGAAGCAAGAAAGGAAATAACTATCGAGAGCGAAGTAGCGAAACCCTTCATAATATTGTCGGCGTATTTGATTACGAGAGCCGTAATAAGTCCACCTAGGACCTGCGTGAGGACCGTTGCCCAGGCCCATGGCGTGAAGTTAGCGAACAGGTGCGTGATCGAAGGTACGCTATGGGTGGAAGTGTCAGGGGAAGATGACGGTGCCATGATGATAGGGACGAGTGCTGGAAGGAGTGAGAAGAGGGAAAGCTGCACATTGCGAACCCAGAGATCCGTTGTTGAGCCCTTGAGCACCATCTCAAAGTACACTCCGGCGAGGCCTGAGGTAAAGCACGCAGCGGCGACAGCGAGGAAGCCTTTAAACGGTACCATGGTGTGAACATCGGCAGATGGCTCATCACCTGACGGACCCTTTGCTGCACCGCACTGGATTTGGACGATCCCAACACCAAGCGCGAGGAAGAAAAGGGCCAACCACTTAAGGGGAGTTAATTTGCGGCGGAGGAGGAGGACGGAGAATGCGGCGGTAGTAAGGATCTTCATCTGGTATGATACTTGGAAAGTGGCGGCATCTAGATTAGAGGCTGCGACGAACTGGAGATTATTCTGAATGACTGCACAAGCATAAAGGTCAAGACAAT